>JAURVB010001211.1:0-12285 GCA_033002965.1 Piper betle | reverse complement strand
TTTATGGCATTATATATTTGTAGTTCCCCCTTGCTTTTGGGAGATTTATGTATTGTAACTTATTTGAGGGTTTATCCCAAACTCTATATGACTTATCGTTGGTATGCGTTGATGTCGGCCGCAGCCATGTTTACCTATTTTTGTGTTGTTTTCTTCCTAACCACTTGCCTTGCCAAAGTTAACTTTGGGGGAATGCTAACAAGTCTTTTATAGGGTGCTCAAGCCTCAACATTGTAGAACTAATGTGAAGCAATACTAGGTACAAAATACCCTTTTTTGCAACTATATGGTTTATAGAAATAACATGGACTTGGAGGAGCTAATGAGTCTTACTGTGTGAAGAGTCCACATGAAGATCAGGTGTTAGATTATGACCCATGTTGTAAAACCCTTAAAATAATTAGGTTATTTTATTTAGGGTTTTGTGAATTTTAGAACAAATCTTAATTGTTATTTAATTAAATTAATTCTTGGAAATGAATATCATAAATTAAATGTGAGTGTAAGTTGATACTCATTTGCATTAACTCAATAATCAATTGTTTGACTTTTCGTTATTACACAAATGGTTAGTGTTTAATATAGTTATGTGTAATTACACTCTTTTCTATAAAATTTAATGTAGTGATTTCTTAAATTCCACACATATTTTTTATATATAAAGGAGAATTCTATTGATGGTAAATAAAACATCAACTTGATAGTTTTTAAAAATTTTCATTCATATTAATATCATGTGTTGTAGTTGTGGGTGTCTCTTCCCAATTTGAGGTTCATATAATTACTCGAAATGTTATATATTCCTTTTTTAGAGCCTTAGTCAACCTATGCTCATATTTGATCACCATGTGCCAAGCGCAACTGGGGTCAAAGAATTGATTTAGTCTGACAAGGGGCAGCACCTTTAAACTTCTTGAAAGATTAAATACCTGCCCCATGTGGATAGGGGTGACATGGCACAATGGTGCAAAATGACTCATTATGCACTTGTGATACCGAGAGGGTGAGTAAATGGCAAACATCGCTGGCTAATGCTGAGGACCACATAGCATGTGTGCCCATACATGGGATTGTGACTGGATGGGTGGCCACCCTCTCAACATAATAAGAGTTCGTCATACGCTCATAATCATTAAAAGATTCAAATTCAAATGTTGTGGAATATATTAACTTGCTTCCTGTAATTATATGACTTAGAATTTTTATCACTATCACGGAATTACCTCCGCATGTATGAGCATTATGGAAGGATGGGTAAAGTTGGGGCTACTGGAGGACAATGTTATTAAACCTTTTTTTTCTTATATGTTAATATACTTTTAGATTGTTTGCATGGTAGTGGGTTTTGGTTCGATTCAT
Organism: Piper betle; assembly: GCA_033002965.1. Lineage (NCBI taxonomy): Eukaryota > Viridiplantae > Streptophyta > Magnoliopsida > Piperales > Piperaceae > Piper > Piper betle. The sequence goes on along the minus strand of JAURVB010001211.1, from coordinate 10,926 downwards.
GGGGCTTAGATTATTCTGAGCATTTTTATATTAAATTTTATATTAGAAGTTTATTTAAAATATTGATAATAAATAAAAAATTAATTTATAAAACATTTTATTTCATATAGTAATACTTGGCTCGTGGCTTGGAATAGGCGGGTTGTTACACATGTTTTATATTTCTGATGACATCGATAATAAGTCACATAATTCAATTACTAAAATGTAAGTATAAGTACTGACTCAGCCACTTGAGTAAAGCAACCTTGCAATCATGGCATCTCCTTAAAGTCAACATTTTAGTTATTGTGGGTGTGCCTCTTCAACAACTCAAAGCGATCATAGCATTTCTTTAAAGTTAACCTCTTAGTTGTAGTGGGGTGCGTCTCTTCTTCAACTATGAGTGAGCATTTTGGTAGATCTTAAATTTAGAGCCTTTCCTATAGTATATGGTTTTATGCGTGCATCTGGGTAGCCTTTTTGCGCCGGTTCCTATTTGAAGCCCCCTAAAGGGTTGAGATCTTGCTTCTGCATCATTTGTTCAATTTTGATTAGTCCAATGAATAGTTCTCTAAATTCTATCATCTTAATTTAATTTGGCCTCGGGAATAATTGGGGTGTTACAACTTGGTGTCAAAGCCTACTTCTTGGTATTGACATGGATAACTCGAGTCGACTGTTTGCTTGTTGTGCATTGTGTATGTGTATGTTGTATGCCAGTATGTTAATGTTAGTGTGCATGTGCTTGTGTATGTGTACCCCCTCACAAGCTGATCCATAGCCTCCCAAGGGATCAGAAAATGAAATAAAAAATGTTGAGGCATCAATAGTGTAGTTAGTTCGGGATGTAACCAGGTCTGCAGCCTGGTGGCTCCTCAGTAGGTGCCCTTCAGAGAGTTTTGGTGAAGTATATGAATGTTTTCTTCATATGAGAGCTAGCTCTCATAGCTAGTTTGATATAGTTATATTCTAAACCAGTAACACTTGTTAATGACATGTTTTTATAATATATGTAGGTGATAATCATGAGTTAGATGTTCTAGCTTGGATGAAGGAGCAATGATGTTTGTTGCACACAAATGTCAGACGATAGAACGTTAACAGTTTGTTTATATTGTCATTATATTGAGAATGATGTGATAAAATGCAAGGTTTGATAATATGATGTGATATGATATCTGCTTTAGTAGAAAATTTTCTAATGATGACATGTTAATATACATGTTTTAGTAAATATTCTGAGATATTGAATATGTACAATAAGTAGGTCAAGACCCAAAATTTGATGTGAAATGTGAATGGAAGGCACAGGTGGGTCAAAACCCAAAGTTCAAAATGAATTATAAAGCAGATTAGAATTTTGTATGAATGACAATACCAAACATATTTATATATGTTTATACATGTTGATTTGACAGGGTGGCCCATAATTGTACTTTTAGGGGAGCCTTTGTCTATTTTATTTCAGAAATTTTTATTAATTTTATCTGAATTATTTTGGTTTGTGAATTGGCTGACATGTCATTTATATAGTACCATGTTAGGATTCTGTGCATTCATCCATGCATTGCGATTAGTATCTTCATCTTAAGTCCCCAAGAGTAGATTCTCATGAGTTAGGTTTGGGTTAGCCAATCTAACCAGGACCAGTGACATTCCGGATATAGCTGTCGTTATAGGTACACTTCTCATTCATTCAACCCTAGCTTTTGAGCTATTTGATCTTGTTAGTACACATACGTTCATCTCTGGGAAGCATGTTGATAGGATAAAAGTGCCTGTAGGTGACTTAGGCATGATCTGGTAGTATCTACTCATACTAGAGTAGTGCCCACTGCTGGAGAGTGTGTGAAGGATACTGTCATTATCCAACGATGTGTTCTTTCTTCTGATTTCACATTGGTAGCCATGAGAGAGTTGGATGCGATCTTTGGCATGGACTAGATGACTAGGCACCGAGCGCTAATTGATTTCGAAAAGAAAAAATTACAGCTTCGCCTCAAGAGGAATGTGAAGATCACTTTTTAGGGCAAAGTAAGAGCTAGAGGTGGCAGTTTGATCTCATATCAATGAGCACAGAGACTGATTGACAAAGGCTGTGAGGTGTTGTAGGCCACAGTTGTAGCCACCACAGAGGAGACCATGAGGCACACTTGTGGAGATGTTTTTGTGATTTGTAATTGTAGGAGGACTCATGTGAAGACCAAGCAAGCCAACTGCTTGATTAATGTGAAATTTGTGTTAATTATAATGTGAATGATCTGGAAATGTGGTGCAACGCTTTGGAAATGCTTTTGTGAATGCCAAGTAATTATGAAATATTCTTAAAGTGTTTATTGATTGAATGATAATTATATAGGTTGTGTAATTTTTTTCATTGTCTTTTTTACATGGGAAATTACGGGATTTTCTAAAGAAACTTAGTCTCTGTAAATTTGATTCATCCAAGATGTCCTACTTGCATGAGCCAAGCTCCAAGTGTCTTGCATCTATTTTGGTTGTTGTCTATGTATTAGTTTCCCATGGTTCCATCTTTCAACACCTTGAGTGGTTAAGTCTTTTTTGTGTCGGTTCTCCATTTTAATTAGTTATGAATTATCATTCCAAAATTAATAGTTTGATTTAGTGTGCTCTAAAAGACTAATTAGGGTGTTAAAATTTGGCTACAAAGCCACTTTATGGCTAATTATGATGGAACCCATGGTGTGTGTTGCTTGCATCCCCAGTTGAGTGGTATGCAATCACATCAGCAGGTATGCCTATTTTCACGGTTTTCTCCTTGTTATTTCCTTTTTCGTTCTCTCTCTTGTTGTAGTTGTTGTTGTTGTTGTTGCCTTTGTGTTCCATAGGTTGCTGGTTGTTATTTTTCGGTAGGGATTGTTGAATATGGGCTAACCAGTGATTGTGTCGGCCATGGCAGTGTGTTAGACGCAGTTTAAGCAGATGGCTTGTACTAGGAGAACAGGCTGAGAGGTGGCCCACCACCGGTGCATGCTCGAGGGGGGCATACCCACTTGCCTTTTAAAGGCAAAACATTGGAGCGTCAAGAGGAGCACCGGGAGGATAGAGGTGTCAGTGCTCATGAAGAGATCCATCACCTCAGTGAGGAACAAAGGTAAACGCAATAGGACATGAAGAAAACCTAAGAGGATATGGGAGCTCTACTTGAGATAGCTTGTGAGATGGCAGAAGCGATGTCTCACATGCTACTTCTGATAAGGATATAGTTCCACCACCGTAGTTCGAGATGTCGACAGTCAGACACCTTGTAATGGAGGATGAGTAGCTAGCTAACAACTAAAAGTTCGCAATGGTAGTCCTTGCTCTCCGGATTTGGCACCACTATTTGTATGGAGTATCGTTCTAGGTCTACATTAATCAGAAGGGATTGAAGTACATCTTCACACAAGAGAAGCTCAACAATAGACGGGTGAATGTTTGAGTTTTTAGTTAATTATGACATCAAGATTGCCTACCACCCGGGTAGGGCAAATGTAGTGGTGGATGGCTTGAGTCAAAGGCCTGTGTTGTGTGGAGCCAAATTGGTAGCAATGTGCATTTAGTACAACGATCAAAGGGCCAATGTACCTGACCGAGAGTTGGTGGCAGTGATGGCCAGATTGTGATCAGCTTGACAATGGTAGACAAGATCAGGTAGGCATAGTGTAACAACCCGCCCAAACTGGACCGGGTGTTACTTAAAAATATAGGTAATGTAAATGTAACATTCCAGAACATGAATTGAAATACAACAAATAAGTCTCACAACATATAATATAAATCATAACAATAAATCATGTTCTCTAAAATATAAAATAACTGTCCCAAAGTCTCGGACCGTTACCCTTAGCCACATTTATAACACAAGAGAATAATAAGGAAGTCCAATTTTTTTATTATCGATTCACCATACTTAGGTTGGTAAAAGAACCACCAACCACACTTGTATTCTTCAATCCACAGCTGCTCACCTGCGGAGGTAATTCCGCGTAAGTTATAAAACCAATAAGCCGCATAATTAAATGAAACAAGTCAATATAATACTTATTATCATTTCACCAGTTTTTTTATTATTATTGTTCCACAAGTCTTTTAGTAATTATCTCTCAGGTCATTCTGAGATTAGTAATTTGTCTCTCAGGTCATTATGAGGTTCGTAAAAGTCGTTTCCCATGTCATTCTGAGAATAGTCATTGTCTCCCAGTTCATTCTGAGATTAGGTGGTCTCCTAGGTCATTCTGAGATTAGTCATTGTCTCCCAGTTCATTCTGAAATTAGAAATTTTCTCCCAGTTCATTCTGAGATTAGAAATTTTCTCCCAGTTCATTCTGAGATTAGAAATTGTCTCCCAGCTCATTCTGAGATTAGGTAGTCTCCCAGGTCATTCTGAGATTAGTCATTGTCTCTCAGTTCATTCTGAAATTAGAAATTGTCTCCCATCTCATTCTGAGATTAGGTGGTCTCCCAGGTCATTCTGAGATTAGTCATTGTCTCCCAGTTTATTCTGAGATTAGAAATTGTCTCCCAGCTCATTCTGAGATTAAGTGGTCTCCCAGGTCATTCTAAGATTAGTCATTGTCTCCCAGTTCATTCTGAGATTAAAAATTGTCTAACAACTCATTCTGAGATTAAAAATCGTCTCCCAGCTCATTCTGAGATTAGTGCCGACAAAGGCTACCAGTTTAGGAAAATACAACATTTCAAATAATTATACCAGTTTGGGAAAATACAACATTTCAAATAATTATACGAACACACATAATAATTTTAAAGTTGCGGCCCCGTGTCGGATTGAGTCAATTCTTTGACCCCGATTGCGTTCCAGCGCATGGTGGTCGAATCTGGGCTTAGGCCGACCAGGGCTGCCAAGAGGGAAAGTACAACATTTCAAATAATTATACGGACCTGGATATTTCGAACTCGTAGCTGCGACCAATGATCCTAATCTAAGCAAGAACATAAAATTATACAGGCAAATATCGGTAACTACAGGCTGTGGGCCACGTAGCGTGTGTGCGCATGCATGGGATGGTAGCTGGATGGGGTGGCGGCCCCTCCCAGCATATAACGAGCTCGGAATAGGCTTAGAACAACTAAAAGACTCTTGAAACTATAATAGGGATTTTATTGACTTGTTTCATTTAATTATGCAGCTTAGTAGTTTTATCACTAACGCGGAATTGCCTCCGTAGGTGAGCAGCTTTGAACTGAAGTATAGAAGTGTGGTTGGTGGTTCTTATACCAACCTAGGTATGGTGAATCGATAATCAATTGAACTTCTTTTTTTAATCCACTTCTATTATAATTGTGGCTATGGGAAACGGTTCAAGACTGTGGGACGGTTATTTTCAATACTATTATATGCTATTAGAACATGTTTTATTTTTATGATTTATAAATTATAGACTTATTTGCAGTATTACAATTCATGTTCTAGAATGTTATGTTTACAACAAATTATATTTTTAAGTAACACCCGGTCCGGTTCGGTAGGTCGTTACATTCTGAAGCGACATTCCAATGACCTGATGATTTTGTTGTCAAACTATTAGATAGTGCTCACCTAATAGTTTTGACGATCGATTTAACTAGTTGATAGTGGTGACCGGTCATTTTGATGATCCTATAGTTTAAACTGTTGATAGTGCTGATTTACTTTCTTTGATTTCCCTTAAACCCTATAGTTTAAACTGTTGATAGTGCTGATTTACTATCTTTGATTTCCCTTAAACCGACGGATATTCAACTGCTGTATTACAAAGCTAAGTAATTATATATTATTTTGTGTTCATTTTTAGGTCAAATTAAATATGTTTAATCTTTCTTATACGTGTTATCAGTAAATATTATAGCATGTTGTTGTGTTTATTTACTTCGTTCTTTCTTTCTCCGTCTTTGTTATGTTAGATTCTATTTAAATTGATGGCATATCTTTCTTGCATCTTGTGCTTTCCATGACTACGTTTAAGTTGTTATTAAGTTCTTTGTGTATTGTTAGCATGCAGCTTAGTTTTTTCTCTGTTCAATACTTGGTGGTTATTCACGCATCATCCAGTATATTTTTTATTGTTAGTGAGAATTGTGCATGTTATCGGTCTGAATGGATCTCGCTAATTAGCTGTTTTATTTCAGCTTCCATCATAGGTCTTTTTGGCCTCCACATTTTTTATCAATATATTCTAACTAACGCTTTTGCTCTTCCATCATCCGTCGGACCCCGCGTACCTTAGGCTAATAAATCGATTCTTTACTTCCAAGGTCACTAACCATCAGGGTTGATACCCCTTGAACTGATCTAAAAACGCCCAATTTGCTAATAACAATGCCCCCGCTACCGCCCCTTGGGGCACCTCCCGCCGCCGAATCCCCCCCGCCCCCGGCAGTGGGGGGGAGGGGCGCGGTGGGCCGGAGGCAGGGCACCCTGGCGGTGGCTAGCGGCAGGTGGGGTGCCAAGCCCACCCCCAGCCGCCAACCCCTGCCACCACCACCCCTGCCACCGTCGCCATTGCCAGGGGTCCCGACTCGAGTCAACAAAAATTGACTCGGTCCGACTTGAGTTAGTAAAAACTTGACTCGGTCCTAACTCGTGTAAATAATAAATTGCCTCGGTCTTGACTAGAGTCAATAAAAAATTGACTTGGGCCAACTCAAGTCAATAAAAAATTAACTCGGTCCTAACTCGAGTAAGTAAAAACTTGACTCAGTCCCAATTCGTGTTAGCAAAAAATTGACTCGATCCCAACTAGAGTCAATAAAAAATTGACTTGGGCCAACTCAAGTCAATAAAAAATTGACTCGGTCCCATCTCAAGTAAGTAAAAACTCGATAAACGGTTTGAAAATTAATTTTAATATCAACTATATAATAAAAAAAGTGTCATACTCTTATATATTCTGATAACATTTAAATTATGTTGATGAATTCGAAAACACATAAGAGCCAAAACATATAAGAGTCATCTCATTTAATTTTCTTCCACATGATGAATACAAGTACAAACCATGAAAGATCATGCCCGCGAATAACTACAAGTTACAAATTTGTTAAGTTTGATTAAAGCCAACAAATCATGGACACAACTTACAAATCACTAAGATTATACAGTCCTTCCAAATTTGAAGCCATCATAGTCGTTCTCCATCACTGCTTTGAGATTCACCATCACTGCACCAATGCCCCTGAATAGACGCCACGACTCTACTTTCAAATAAAACATTTTTTTGCCTATATCTTTAAAAATAAAACATGAAAAATAATCACATAAATTATATATAATAAAGATCAAAACAAGGTTTGTGTCAGGCAACATTACTGATGTGCTACAATTACAGGGCAAGTGCGCTTATCATGCCCAACTCCCCATTTGTTGCAACCATGGTATTGCCTATATTTTACCATATGTTCCATTGCAAGTTTTTTACCACTCTTCCACCTTTTACCACTTCCTTTTGTTTTTGATTGTGCTGGTGGATGTACTTATATTCCCGGGGGGGGCAGGTGGTCGATGGGGGACATGCAACCAACTCTTTATTATTTCTACAACATGTTACATTATAATATTCAACATCCTCCCCATCTAATTTTTATGTGCCCTCTTTATTTTTAGTTACCCTGATGCGTGCTTGACAATCTTCTCTAATGATAAGATAAGTTCTCGTTTTTCCTTGCTGGGGTATTTCTCTCTTTCTTTTACCATCATTATTGTTATCATCTTCATATCAAATCTGCATTTAACATTCATCTTCTTTTGAATGTCCTTTAGAACACACAGACACTTGAGAACATAGCTCTTTTGTTCTATGATAATTTATACTATGTTTACATACACTAAATCCGACCATTTTTAAATGACTAGTGTAGAAGTTGAGTACATCGTGCAAACTATCAAATTGTATTCCAACTTTCGGTTTGACCTCATCTTCTACAATAGGATAAGTTCTCTTTTTCCTTTCTAGAGAGGGGGGGTGCGTCAAGGTGGTGGGCGGGGTGCATCCGGTGGCAGGTTGGGGAGCCGGTTTTAAAGACACTAGGGGAGGGGCGAGAAAGCCACGTGCAACTGGCTGCGCGCGGGGGTGGTGGGGGGGCAATAACATCAGCTGTTGGATCGATTTGATCCGGTGGTTGTGCAGTGTTATGCTGCAAATGCATGCAGTGCAGTGTAGTGTAGTGATTTGGTGTGTGTGTGTGTAGCATAGTGATTTGTGTGTGTGTATATATATATATATATATATATATATATATATATAGGGTTACCTAGTGGTATCTCCCGTGAGACAAGGCCTATCTATTGAAACCTAGCACATTTCACTCTTAAATCATCAATATCCTATTAGTCCATCTTAACTTATAAATTTCTCTGCCTTTGTTTTTTCAGATCGGTTTACTTTTCTTTTTTCCCTCACATGGTGGCTCATAGAAGATGAGCGCCAGCATGCATAAAGCCTTTCAAAAGATCGGCGGAGGGGGCCCACCACACACTAAAAGTGAAGAGATCAGTCACTGACCAATCCTGGGGAGGTCATTATCCAAGAACTGCACCCATTCTACATGGTCACTTGTATGCAGAACAAGGCCATGCTACTCAATTGTTAGTTACATGGGCATATCGTATTCATTGGAGACCATCGTATCGTATTGCTTGATATGATTCTGACGCTCCTTTCCACTCTTGAAGTCATCCAAAACCCATTGCTGACTGTCTAATGTATGAGGCTATGAGCTCTACTAGACAAGAATCCACTTAATACGAGTAAATTGTACCTTTTTATGTATAATGTTGTATGAGGATTTGATATGCATCTGAAATTTAAATTACATGTTGTTCGATTTCGTGGTGGTCTTGACTAAGACTAGTGCGAGCCCAAAATGCCAGATATATCCTCTCCTTAAATGTAGTGATTAAATTATAGAATGTGTGGGCCCTTCTGCCACGAACACAATGGCCATGGGTCGATTCTTAGCGTTACAAATTTGATGGACCCCCAACTTAGGAACAATGCTGCTTGACATATCAAGCTAAAAAAATATATCTCCAGCGTTTTTTGTTCTGATCTTTTTTGCTTAGAGTTGAAAGAAAAAATCGATGTCGACATGCTCAATCTCACGGCTAATGAATAGCATTACATTCGCGAACAGGTTCAAGGTATAAATTTAATTTGGTTTTAAGGAACCCAAAAGTTGTGAAAGAATGTTGCTCTGATTACCATTAGGAAGTTAGAATTTCACAAAGATGAGGCTGATTAATAGGAATGGCCATGCATGGCTGAGTACATTTCCATTTACTGCACAGGGAACTAGAGAATGAGGAGTGGAGGCATAAGCCAAAAGTAAAGTCGAAGGGGCAGAATTGAGTGGAAGGTAGCCGCGCCTCCTTCATATGCTTCTCTCACCAACCACTCCACGTCTCCGGCCTCATATGGATTGTCCCCTACACCATAAAACAGCCATCGTTAATCCGGCCCATCACAAGCATAGAGAACACAACAAAAATCAAACTATTCTTTCAGTTTATTTTGAACTAGAGAAACCTGGGGTGTGTGAGAAGTTATTACAGATTGTTTTGTTTTGTGTAGTGTCATTTTCAGATGAGTATACCGCCTTCAAAAAATGCCCTGAAACCCATAATACTGCTGGATTGATACACCATTGCTCCCCAATTCATGTTTGATGGCTCTTAGACAGTTAAGACCACGCAGATAACTTGTCTGGAAGTAATTAAGGGGCTTAATGCTCTAGACACTTGAGGCCCACACCCTCTCTCCATCAAGTTCAGATAAATTTGGGTTTGGTTGATGTCTCTATTTTAGTCATTTATGAAAAAGAAAAATTATTTACTGGCGCAGGGAGAAGAGTACCTGATTTGCGCCGGCCAGCGTGTCCGTGTCTGAGTTGAAGTCACACAACGAACTGGCTGCGGACAGTTTCATGGAGAGGAACTAGCAAAACAATAATGCAAACAATAATTAGGTTGATAAGCGCATACAGAATGTTATAAAGATTTTTATTCACTATGAATTGGAAAGGGCATGTACTTTGACGTTTTAAATTATCCATGTAGCCAGCAGTTTATGTTAGTGGTTTTACGTTCCCCAATTCAGACATAAATTAGCTTCTCACCTCCACTTGATTTTGCAGCGATTGAACGTAGTTAATGATCTCGTCCAGCATCACAGCCATTCCCATTGTCTAGATGATCAATCTTACAACATTCATCAGCTACAGCATATCGTTGATGGGAACATTGCCAAAATATATATTTTTTCCAAGTTCTTAATAGTTTGAGTGCATAATAGAATACATTGTAACATCCAGGTACTAGTTCTTGCAAGCACCACATTCTCTCGTTGATCTTTTCTCTCCTTGCCTAATCAATTCAAATACTCCCATTAATTACTACATATAAATACGCCCATTAATTACTACATATAAATGTGATAGAAAAGGGATTCAACAAGTTGGCATAAAATAAAAATAAAAGCAACATCGGGAACGACTGAATTACCCTTTCGGCCAAACTGTGGTTGTTAGTGGCTTGGCCTCTCTTTGCTCGTACATGAATCACTTCTCTTAGTTTTTCCGCTCGTTTCTTGTTGTTTCTTCTCCTCTTTCCGCCCCCCAAATCTGCAATAATATTCTGAGAGAGACGATCAAGTCAATCGTTCAAGGGGCAGCGCTATAACAACAGTACACAAATAAAACACTAATCGATAATCCCAAACTTGTGAACTAACAATACAACTTACATTAGTTTCTGACGTCCTAGCAATGCCTTCCATCCCACAACCATGAACTGGAATGGAAGAAGAAATTACAGAGCTAGTGGTATCCGAGATGGCCATCGACTCGCACTTCTTAGTTGTACTTTTTGCATCAACAATTGCATTCGTATTATCGACCGGATGATGATGCGGATTGCGATGATTGAGAGCTAGTGTGTTAATACGT
>JAURVB010001210.1:0-80000 GCA_033002965.1 Piper betle | reverse complement strand
CCTCCGGCTCCGCCTCCGCGCTCGCCGCCGGCGGCCACCCGCCGGAGCTCGTCCAGGCCGCGAACCGCGACGTCGCCCAGATCCGGTCCCTCTGCGTCGAGATGGACCACCTCTGGCGCTCCGTCGGCTCCAAGGGCCAGCGCGATCTCTGGCGCAGGTGATCCCCTGGTCTCATATTTTGCCGAATTCTTTATAGATTGATGTTCGCGTTCCGCAGATCGTATTTCGTCGTCGTCGTCGTTGTTGTCATTGATTTTGGGGATTTTGTATATGAAAATCGTATGGTGGTGTTGGTTGTTGATGTTCTTGAAGTCGTCATTGATTTTTAGGGATTGTATTTTGAAGATTGATGTTGGTGTTTTCATTCTAATCAATTGGAGATCTGTGTTTGGTTGAACCAGAAAAATGTCTGAGGTTCTATTTGTCATATCAGTTTTTGTTGATTGATGTCTGGCGTTTATGAGATTTAGTTCTTGCTGTTTTTGTGATCAATTTTTGGGAATTTATGCTATAAATAATATTGTAGTTGATTTTAGGATTGTAGTTTCATGATTGATGTTTGTGTTTGGATTATAACCAATGGAAAATGGAAATATATGTGGATGAACGAGAATAATGCCGCTACTGCTTTTTACTATCAGTTTTTGTGTTGATTGATGTTGGCTGTTGTGAGATTTTAGTTGTTGTTGTTGTTGTCATTAGTTTTGGGGATATTTGCGGTGAAGATTGTGTGATGGAGTTGGTGTGTTTTGATGTCAATGCTTGTGTTCTTGTAGTTGTAGATTTTAGGATTGTAGTTTAGTGATTAATGTTGGTGTTGTGCTCATTGCTGATTTTATTGTAATTAATGGAGATCTGTGTGTGGATGAAAGAGAATAATGCTTCTACCTCTATTTATTATCATTTTTTATCTATCTGTTGCAATTTTGTGATGTACAAAAGAGGGGCTGGAGGCAGACCCAAAAACATGGGTGGAGGCTATGGACTATAAGAAATTGAGCTTTGATGTGGTTTCTCTTTTCTTTTGGCTATACTTGAAAGATCGATGTTGTTGTTTTGGGATTTATGACTACTGTTTATGTAAGAGAATGATTGTATATATATATTTTTGTGGATGAATATGATTAATGATCTGTTTTGGGTCTCTCTCTTCTTCCAATTATATGCTTTTAAACATATCATTTTTCTGATTATGTGAACCTTCTTTTATGGACCTAAGCATTTCTGCCATATGTTATTGCTTGTTTATTGTAATTTCCACTGTGCAAATAACGACTTGTCTAAGTAATTTAACTTTACAGTTATGTAATTAATAATCTGTTTCAGATCCTCTTTTTTTACCTGTTTATTTAGTCTAATCATTTGTTTTATTATATGACATTGGTCTGGTCACTGGTGGATTTTTAGCTGTATGTTTTTATTTAAGTAATTGATAGACATGTATGGAAATGTAATTTTATTTGGATGAACAAGTGATTTATTTTAGGTTAATTTTTTTCTTTTACCTTTTTTTTGTTATTTATTGTTTCTTTTTATTATAAATTTATGCTTGGAAGATTGTTGTTGTTGTAGGATTCATTACTTATGTTCATATGGGCTTTGCGAATGAACTTGTTGATTAAGTGATAAGGTCCTTTTTCAAACTAATAATAATAATAATAATAATAATAATAATAATTAATAATAATAATAATAATATTATTATTATTATTATTTACTTTTCTCTTTAATATATCAATCTATCATATTCTTCTGATTGTACTTTGTTGATTATCTGAACTTCCTTTTAGTTTGTAGTTGTAATGATTCTTGAAATTTTCTGCCAGATACGGTTATGAAAATAGTGTTGCTATTATTTTGCTTTTTTGCCTTGGGCATGATTTTGTGTCAAAATTGTCGATTTGTGGTTCAAATCAAGTCTTTATTGCACTACCTATTGGGAAGACTCACAACATGACTCCTTCTCATTTACTAGCTAGCAGGGATTTAGATAAGATTTATTGGGGGCAATTTCTATTTGGGTTTGTGCATCTTTTCCAAGCCGTGTACTGTTGTAAAAAATTTTTAGAATTTTTTTTTCTTGAGGGGAAATATCATGGAAGGTACCATAAACTCCTAGGTGGTCTATATAACATATTTATTAACATCCACTTTTCTTCATGTTTGTGACTTGTCTGCCATTTCTCTCTATATTTCGCTTCTACTTTCTTGTGTGCTTGATCAAATAGTTTTATCTGCAGGAAAGTGGAGCAGCTAGTGGAAGAAGTAGAGTCACTGAAAGCAAGTCTGGATAAGCATTTGAACCGTCAGCAGAAGTTGATCCTTGAAGCTAAAGAGAGGGCAGAACTGTTCCAAAGAGCTGTAGGTCTTTTGCATTTATTAAGTTTTTCATTGACTTTTTGGACATAATCATTAGGAAATGCCTTAAGAAGTCTTTTGCATGTAAGGCCTGGTTGAACATCAAAGATAATTTTGAGTAATTATGAGGGATAAAACTGAATGGGGACCTCAAGTTATTTATGAATGACACCTTTGATTTTTTATTGAGCCTTGTTGGGAGAATCCATGGTTGGGTGGAAAGTAGAAATAGAATCCACACTTCTGATCCTATCATTTTGGATTAGGTGGCGGGCAATTATGGAAAAAGATTATCAAACAGGATTTTGCATTACAGAAAAATGCATTATTCCTATTGTTTGCGTGGTTTGGAATTCAGATTAAGGAGTCATTTTGCAGCAAAAGTTGCCTCCTGATCATATGCAATATGTTTCACATTTAGACCTTGTGCAATTATCGTATTATCTTCTCAAGTAGTTAGGTGGATGAATTTTAACAGAAGGAACTGTGATGAATGTTCTGTAATCATTTTAATACATGAGTAATGGTTTTGATTTATTTTTTCAGAGTGGGGAATCATCTCATATTTTGAGAGTTTTTGATGAGGAAGCTCAAGCTATGGTATCAGCTCGTAACTCTTCGCAAATGCTTGATGAAGCTTATTCAACTGGAGTAGCTATTCTTAGCAAGTATGCAGAGCAGAGAGATATCTTGAAGGTAGTTTTCATGCTGTTCTGTTGACATTATTTGTTCAACTTAAATTTATGATAATTGGAAGTAATATTTATGCAGTTCTGTAGTATTTATGATAATTGGAAGGTAGTCATTGATGGATTCTTTAATTTTATTGTAATTTTCTTTACATTCTAGCAGTAGACTGTGAAATTGGCATAAGAGGCTAATGTGTGAAAGTATACTATTATACTTTGGTGGGTTGAACAGAACCTGTAAAGTAATACTCTGCTTTATTAAATTCTTTCTGCACAAACTTGCGGACGTTTTTATTTTTATTTTTGTGGATGAGAGAATCACTGCATTGGTGTTCCAAGAATTCTCTTTTTTTATTTGGTTTGAAACGTTGGATTTAGATGATCAGCATAGTCATAGAAAAAAGTGTAGCTTGTGAAGGTAATAATATGAGGATGCTCATGTGTTTCTTTTATGTGTTTGGAACAGTCAATTTACAAGATGAATCTAGGTTAAGACTTTTTTGACTTTATTAAATTGAAATCGTCTTTGATTATTTGACAGTTAATTGAGCACCTTTGCTAATAAACCTAACCTTCTTTACTAATCTAATATTGTATAACCAAATTCCGTTATTTGTCTCAAAAGTTCTGTGCGTTGTAATGTCCAAATCGGTCTAACTACAGACAGATTACCAACATATTTTTCTTTCATGACTACAGAGGGCTCAGAGGAAAGCGTTGGACATGTTGAACACAGTGGGTCTCTCCAACTCTGTCTTGAAGTTGATTGAAAGGAGGCATCGCGTCGACAAGTGGATTGCGTATGCTGGAATGGCTGCAGTCATTGTTGTTGTTTACCTATTTTGGAGGTGGACCCATTGATCTTGTGTGCATCACTGTTCTATTCTTACATCTGTACTTAGTTCCCTGTAAGTATCTGTTGAGGTATTGCCAGTATCTTGAGGGTTTGCCTGGCACATTGAAATGGAAGTCAGATAACCACCCCAAATCTCAAATGTGTATAAAGAAGGTCCTCCCTTTCCTATATTCTGTAAGGAGTTCCTAGACGGAGTTGCGCAAATTAGGAAATAGAAATGCTGAGCATTTATCTTTTAGAATTTTTGTTGAAGATCTTATGGAAGTTTTTCTTTCAATGACGGTGAAACTGCTGATGCATCACTCATGTATGCCTGTGAAGTGGGGGCCTGAATTGAGACGAGTACCATCTTCTTTTTCTTTTTCTAATGCTTTGTGTAGAGGTTTAATTGAATATATGAGAGATACAATTTGCAGCTTCTGAATATGTGAGACATACAATCGGTCGACCAGCGCAAATCTGGCTCAGGTTTGAGGTTCGGAGTATGGCAAGTATCCAGATATTGGAGATTATTTTTGTAACTTCATAAATATAACTGTTATACAAAGAAATGAAGGTGGAGTTATTTAAGCGTCAGGTGGGGGTCAGATTTGGTGGTCTCGGATTATTCACAGTGACATCCAAAACATGTAGCCTCGTACGGTCGGTCATACACGCTTTTGGGGAGTCTTCTTGAGCGCGTCACCTGGTCAGCAATATAGTTGGAAGCTTCCTGGGTGGGATGAATAAAAACGACTTTCAGATTTCCAAAGCATGTTTTGTAATCAGTTGTCCAACTTCTTCCTTTTCTTTCCCTATTTTTTTCCAAATCTCCGTCCTCGTGATCTTGGAATGCTCGTGCAAATTTAATGTTTTGTCCGATATATTGAGGTCAAACGTGTGTGTAGGGTTTATTTTACCAATTTATAAGATGCATTTTGTTGACCTAAAAAAGATGCTTTAGCACCGTCGTTGCCATTGTAGCTTTTTTATTATAGTCAGAAAATAAATTACCTTAATGATAAATATTCACCAAAATTTGAAATGATTGAAATTGGGGATTCGCTCACCATCTTTTTTCCCCCTTCATGACATCGTTTTCATGAGCAGCTTCTCTTTATCCACACTGTAAAAAGGTATTGCATCTCTTTCACAATCTCACAGAATGCTTTTTATTATTATATTTTTATTACCCTCCACCAGACAACCATTTTAAAAGATTAACAAGGCATATCTATCTAAGATTATCATCGCTACAAACTCCAATGTAATTCCTTGTGTGCATGGAGTTCTGCCCTTGCCAGTTAACAAATGGAGAGTTTTCCCCTTTATATACTAATTACTAGTCTAGTAGCCTTGTTGACAGAGTGTGTATGGGTAGTCGGGTCCATTATTTTATATTTTTTATTAATTCATTAATATTGTAATTATTCAAAATTCTACAATTAATAAATGCTTTCTTCATAAAATGGGTAAAAACGTATAAATATTTTCGAAAAGAAATAGTAGAATTGTAAAGTAAATATTTATTTAATACTTTCTTGCTAAGTATAAAATAGTATGCATTTATGGACACGTGACAATTTTTATTTATAAATAGTAAATAGTAGGTAGACCCACTCTCACAGACAATCGTTACTTTTATATAGGGGTGTTAAATGAGCGAGCAAGCCGAACTCAACTTGTATTCGAACTCGGTTCTAATAGTTCGAGATCGAACGAGTTTTGAATATTATTTTGAATATGCATGCTCGAGTTTGACTCGAATATCTTCTATGTGTTTGAGCTCGAATATACTTAAACTGTTTAATTTTTCTGAACCCAACTCGTTCGTGAGTTCGAAACCAGCTTGATTAAAAGTCAAAAGTACCTTACTTAAAAAATATGCAATTAATGTGGATTAAACCTACAACTTTGAGGTTATCAAAGTGAACACCTACCATCTCAACTATCTCATTTCTTTATTATTATATTGTATATAAATATTATTAAATATAATAAAATATAAAGACTATATTATTATATTATTTTATCGAGTCGAGTTCGAGTCGAGCTATAAGTCGAGTTTCAGTTATAACTGAGTCGAGTGGAGTTGAATACAACATTCTTCAAGTTCGGCTCGTAAAATTTGAGTTCGAATTTAGTTTGAGTTCGACCATTTAAATATTGAGTTTCAAGTCGAGCCGAGTCGGACGCTAAATACTTATGAGCTGACTCACTCAATTAGTAGCCCTACTTTTATATATTAGATAAAACATCTATATATTTTAAGAACGGCTAGAAATTTGTTGTAGCATTTATTACAGTGAACTCCTTGTAACATTTAATTAAAATAAATCACCTTGATTAATGGTTTTTTTAAAATAATTGTATTAATTAACTTAATCCCTTTCGATTAAAGTGATTTACAACGATCAAGAACTTGCTATAAGGAGTTTGTTGCAATACTTATTACCACAAATTCCTGGCCCTTAGGCAAGATGCCTTGCCATAAGGTTGATGTTACAAGTACATAGACTCAAAATTTATACATAGAATTTAATTAAATAATGAGATAGACTATATATTTTAGAAATAGACTCTAATTTAAAAAATGGACAGAATCTAGAATCTGACTTTTAACTCCCCTTTTTAGTAAGAGTAAATATGTGAAGTCAGTTTATTTTTTACGGGCATTATAAAGAATACTACGAAAGCTTAGATAATTTTATTATCATTGATTGTTATGGTTTACAATATAATGAAGGGAGGGAATACACAAATGATTCTCTTATTCAACACCAGAAACCATACATATGATGAGGAAGAACAAGTATCCATTATATAGAAGCTAGCTCCCCCTTCATCAATTTACCCTACACCCTAAAAACCACATGCACATCAACAAAAAGATCAAATATATATGCATTACTTTAAATCTTTAAGGTCGTATTAATTAAATATCCAAATAGTCATTGGTTTTCATCAGCACACTAATCCAAAACTTCATAGTGTCTTCTTCACCACTATTTGATGGAGACCCAAAACCAGAAATACTCCCTGCTGCTTGATCCTGCTTGTCAATGGTGTCAAACATGTCCAGAAGTTCATTGACATTACCAGCTTGAAGGCAGCCATCGTTGTAACTCAACATGCTACCACTCATAACAGACCTCTGACCATCAAAGAGATTATCTTCATATTGTTGCACCATGTTAGAGTCCTCAGATACCATATATGACGGTGAATTGCCATCTAGATTCACGTCTAATATATCTGATGTTTGAGCAGTGAATATGAGAGGGGATCGATGATCTTGTTGAACATGACGATGAGCATTATTTAACTGCTGGTTTTCATGGCGTTTCTTCAGATAGGTATGCCACACATTTTTTATTTCATTGTCTGTTCTTCCTGGCAATCTTGCTGCAATCAAAGACCACCTGTCAATAAAGATAAGCTTATTAGAATTTTATAAAGTTGTGATCACATGTTGCCAACTCCTATATATAATTAACACAAAAAATTCTTAAAAATTAATAAATTACCAGATTGTCTTCTTGTTTACGAACATTTTGGTTGCATAAATTCAACTTCCAGAAGCATGTATTTATAAATACCGTAGTGTGAAATATTAACAAACAATTCCTCCACTCTATATTAAAATTACAAGGCTTTGATGATCGAAAATTTATCACTAAAACTCAAAATCCGTAATTAATAATTAAAAGCCTCGGCACTAAAAATTATTTTCGCTTTATCAATAATATTTGCCCTTAATTAAGCCTTATTTTTAACTTGTAGGCTACTTTTAGAGAACACATGAACAATAATATGATAAATTTAAGGATGGTATGTGAAATCAGAGATGTGTGATCAGTTTAAATAATTAATCCCACCAGAAACAAATTAATTAATTTGTTGATTAAACTGTTCTTCCTTGTTTGTACCACATGCAAAGTTCAAAAAGATGCTTACTTGTGTTTTAGTAAGCTTTATATGATTCCTTTTCCTTGTAATGTGTATTTAATTAAGTTTAATTTTATGTGAAAAAATAATGCAGTAAAATTTAAAGTGCTGATCATCGGGTAGTCGATCGATTAATTAATTAAAGTTCTATACTAATTAATATGGCTAAAAACTATTTTTTAAGTGAAGCTCAAAATTCAAAGTTCGTCACTAAAAACATTGTCACGAAATTTTTTTGTTTCTCTTGTAATTATGGTACCATAAAATATTGTATTTAAGTGAGTGACATGTTTAATTTCTCCTACATTAATATAATAAGTTGGGCATGTAGTGAAAATTTATCCTAAAAATGCATGCAATACTTTGCTAAAATGTACCTGTTGCCAAACTTGGCATGTAGCTTAATGATAGTTTCTTCCTCATGTTGAGTGTAATTTCCTCTTTTAATGTTGGGTCTCAAGTAGTTCATCCATCTGAATCTGCAACTCTTCCCACACCTTGCTAGACCTGAAAATTATACATATGAAAATTCCTCAAATTAATTATGCTGAAAAACATCAAGATATATACAAAGGAAAAAATGGGTATAAAGAAAACTAAAAACCCTCTTTAAACTTTCAAAATCTTCTCTATTGAAGCTCACAAATTGCAAAAGAACAAGACCCACACAGATTGAGGAGAATACAGGATTTAAAAGAGTTAGCTAGCTACCAGCTTTTTTGGGTAGAGCTCTCCATTTCCCAGGGCCATGTTTCTCTACATAAGCTTTAAGTGTCTCATCTTCCTCACCAGTCCATGCTCCTCTGTTCACTCCTACCTTGTCACAACAAGGAGCTCTCCCCATTGTCAAGAACGCAGGTACTGATCTAGCTAGCTACTTGTTTGAGATGGCTGGGCAGCTAGCTACTATACCTGTTTACCGCACACCATTGTTTCAACCTCCAACCATATATATATGAAGTCTTTAGAAAGAATGGCCATAAAATATTATTTCATCATAGTATAATGGATTTATGAAATGTGCAGCATGTTGGAGAGAGAGGAAACTTCCAAGACATGAAGAACATGAACCAATTAATATATACCAACTTAATACTTTTAATTTTATTTTTTAGTATGAATTGCTTGATTCATGTGCAATATGGGTGACTATTTTTTGGGTTTTGTATGACAAGGACAGAAAAACTTTTGTGTACTATTTTATGACAACAATATATAGTAGGAAAGGAAACAATGTAGAGGCGATCGCTGTTGATCTCAAATTTGTAATTGTATGATAAAATATGTGAACGTGCTTTCTTTGTTTACTATTTGTTTGAAAAAATGCGACGTATATATGTTTCCATGCTCGTGCTTGTGACCAAATTATAATCCCAACATATTTTGACTAATGATTTTAGTGGTGTCACGGTGTAATCTTGATTAAAATTGGAATATTTTTGGTGGGCACAATATGTGGCACCAATTAGAAACATATATGGCATGTTGCACATCTGCTTGCTGGATAATTTACAGCATTGAGCACACAATTTGATTCCAGATGAAGCTTTAGTTTGCATTTTCCCATGTTTTTGAATTAAACCAACATTGACATCTTTGACAGTGGTATTATATATACATTTCGACGACTTAACAAGCTTCGGGTATACTTAAAGAAGACACCATTAGTGGGCCTATTTAGCTCTTTGAGTTAATTAATCAAAAGCTAATAAATCATATATAATTTTATTATTTGTCTCAATTAACATTTTAACATAAAATAAGGTATGCATAAGTAGGGGCCAATGATAATTCGGTCCCAACCGACCCAACTGATCAACTGCCGAAATAGTGTTCGGAAATTTCACACTGAGCCATACCCGAAATTTTTCCAAAACCGAACCAAGCCAACAAAAATATTTTGGTACAATTTGGTTGGGTTCATTCAAAATCAAAATAATAAAATAATATTAAAATTAATTATTATTTTTATAATAAATAAAATTATAACATGATTTAACCTTCATAATCACATTCAAAAGTATCATATACATAGATATTAAAAATAAAAATAACCACATAAAACGTAAATTTTATGTTTTATCTTAATTATTTTTGATTTTTCGGTCACTTTCGGTTTGGTTCGGCTCCAAACCAAAATTTCCTATACTATAAAATTATTTCACTTTGACACCTTTAGAGTAAGATTGTTGTCGACTATACTATCGTGAAAAAAGTATAGTGTAAGAAATAATATTAAAAACTAGAAAAAAATATCTCGAAGGTATATATGCCCATGCTAATATAATCTTTGGACTATAGTGCCATGGATATATATACATTCATTTGAAATATTTTTTCATGATTTTCGAAATTAAATTGTGGATTTTACTTAGTCCGAGTAGTTTAAATCACGTCAACTTATATGAGAGTTTATTGTCCGAGTCTCAAATTTCTAAATTGCTATGTGGTTAGAAAATCATGTGAAGAATATATACGAGTTTATTTTCCAGCATTTAGTTCCTTTTTGAAGTACTGATTATTATGCCACTTTGGGATAGTAGAAAAAGAAAATAATTAATAATGTTTTGCATCAAAGTTAAGTCTAAGATCGATTATAACTAATTGCTGACGGCCTTCTCAAAATTAAACAATCTATCATCTCAAAAAGAACTATTTGAGAGGAAATTTTAATTAGGAGGATAAAATATGAGGCTTGAGCGAAAGTTATCTAAAATATAGTTTAAAAATTTGGGCTCAAACTCGATTTTTCACTTCTTGTGGAGAGGAGTTGACTACAAGGCCAAGCTAGTCGAGTCTGGGAGGAATATAGCACATTAAAGCTTAAATAAATATATACCAGATAAATACATTAAAATTTAAATTAATCCTGCATATACATGAATTAGGGTTAGGGATTCGCTCTATTAAGTGCTATAATAAATTCGCTATAGCATTTGACAGATTGGTGTAAATCACCTAAATTAATTATGTTTTAAAAAATAACTATAATAATTAAGTTAATATCATCTACTTAAGTGATTTACACTAATTAGACAAGTGTTATAGAGGATTTGTTGTAACACTGCTACAACAAATGGCTAGAACAAATCCCTGGCCATAAATTAAATCATATCTTCTTGGATCCTCGTTGTACATACATGTAACAACGATAATTCATTAGAAGAGCATTCATTTGCTCGGAATATATATTGCATTTTCCCATGTTATTGGTCTGGTTTAATATTGAGACCCTTCTTCATTGTATTATACATTTTGATTTGATAAACTTAAGGTATAGAAAATTGTGTACATGGGTTTATCAGCTGGTATTTAATTAGTCCCATGAGTAGCCATATGTGTGGATGTAGTTGGTGCTTATTTAGAAATGGATTGCCATAAGCCTCCTAAAATGGTTGTTTGGGTCGACCAAGGAACTTATAATATTTTTCATTAAAGCCATCCCTACAATACATAGGATATTAAATTTTATATATAATATTAAATATTGTTGATATTAGAAATTATTATTAATTAACCCGCTAAATATTACGATATTTTATTGAATGAGAATTAGCTAAAAGAACTACATTTTGATAACTGTCACCCATTTACTCTCTACGAATAAATGTCTAATAGTTAGAACATTAAGTGACTTGGTATTTTATTGTTCTGATGCTGCTCTGAGACGATATCTTGACGTATTGGTAAATCTGGTGATGATCCTGTGATTTAACTTGTGAACAATAGTGATTTCCAATCTCAGGCAAGTAATTTATATGTTACTTAATATTTGATTCAAATTCAATATGTTAAATCTTCACTTGACGGCCTTCTCAAAATTAAATGACTCGAGAAAGGGCGACCCAAAGCTTCAAATTAAAGCTTGAGATAATGTTATCTAAAACATAGTTTGAGAACTCAGAACTCAAACTTGACGTTGTGCCATCTATATATGAAATGGATATATCAACTCCAAGACAAGCCATAGACAATTACATGAAAGCTTCAATCCAGGAATAGAAGGTCCATCATCTTCTTCTTCTTTCTACATTGGATTGGATGTAACATGTAGAAGTCGATTGAACTAGTAACACTATTGGGATCAGTTGATATCACCTGCACAATATGTTGATTTAGATTGGCAAATTAATCAAAGCCAAAAATATAAATAATTTCTGATCATTCTTGAAGTACCTTATACTGTTGAGGGCCACATATGTGGTAATATGAAGCAAAGCATGAGAAATATAAATGATAATTAAAAGAACTCTTTGAAGACATAAAATCATATATATTTTATATATAAAAGCTATATAAAAATTTTATTGTGACCATATATATTGATTAAGAGGTGACAGACAGAGAGTGAGCACGCATAGCTTCAAGCATGGAGTTTTTATGCAAGAAAAAACCCATGTGTGCTCACTCTCTTCTGTCACCCTCTCTAACATATAAACAGCGGCAACGTCAACCTGTATATATATACTGAACACATTAATCTCCAATAATATAAACTCTAATGTACAAAAAACAAAATAGTTTTGGGTCTCAAACAATTTCTTCTGCTGCATAAAACAAGTAGACAAAAATCCTAATTAATGGCTTGGTGTGGTGAACATTACTATAGAAAAAATATATGAAAAATGAATACAAGAAAGGATCTTGTTACTATTACCAATATCATCATCTAAGCTGATCAATGGTATATAGTACAATCAATCTTGCACTGCACCTAAATGTTACTAATTTATTATTACATCATAGAGCTGAAAAAGAGAACTTGTGATACAAGAACTACTATTAGAAGAGGAACTCTTCATGGGAGAGTATATATATATATATATATATATATATATATATATATATATATATATATATATATATATATAAAATAAACTGATCTAGTGATAAAAAACCACATATATAAAACCATATATGATAAAAATGGCCATGACCATGTTAGGAGGTGACAGATAGAGAGTGAGCACGCATAGTTTCAAGCATGGAAATTCATGCAAGAAAGACCATGTGCGCTCACTCTCTTCTGTCACCCTTCCTTAACGATGACCACAATACCGCCTTAAAAACACACAAAATCAACATCAAATTGCACAAGCAAAAAGACTTTCCTACTAAGCATTTGTTTTTATTTGACTAAGAAAACATTTAACATGAAACAATTATATAATAGTTACGACATATGATTAATTAAAATGAAAGAGAAGAGTGAAAACTAAGAGCTGCCATGAAACGTGTAGAGGAGGTGACAGATAGAGAGTGAGCACGCAGAGCTTCAAGCATGGCTTCCATGCAAGAAAACCTTGTGTGCTCACTCTCTTCTGTCACCCACCATTAAACCTGCCCCATACCATATTCCTAAACTTTAATATAGATGATAACATGATCTTCTCCAATCTTCAAAAACCAAATATATATAGTTTACGAGCAAAATGAGAGCAACCCATCAAAAGAACTCGTCGGATCAATAGATCATCTGCAATATACATCTCAAAGGAAGACCACATCTGGGTCTGGAGGGGATCTAAGGAAAGGATTGAACAGTTCTTGTTTGATGGGAATGGAGGCCTGTAGTGGGGTGTATATATAGAGCTTGATGGGTGGGGTTCTGCTGAGCAAATGGAATAAATGAGGCAATTTTTAATTGGGCTGGTTGCCAATATTTTAAGGGAAAGGTATATGTTCCATCTCCTTGGAAACAAACAGGTCTCATTTATTTTAACCTCACCCTTTGCTCATACCAATGCATCTAGTAACTCTCAATCTGCCTTATCACTTTCATTCACACCAATCAAATATTCTCCTCAATCAATCCCTTTGTCTAACCTCACAACTACCCATTCAATGTGATGCTTGTCGCTTTTTGAGAACCTATCTCTCCCTCATACAATCATGCATAGAAAAGAGGGTTTCCTTTGCGAGGCTAGTGAAATTTATGGTATCAATTACACCAGTGAATCTAGGTTGTAAATTTACATTAACTGGTCAGTGAGATGAATTTTTTAAATATGAATCGTATTTACACAATTTTTATATAATTTACCGTCTAGTTCAAAAAATACTAGAAGCCCGATAATTAGATTACACACATCATATCCATAGAAAGTTGATTCACCAGCTTGTGGGTCTAAGAAATACAAGATAAAAGAGATTCACGCTATATTGATAACTTAAACTTACTAACAAGTGTAATCTCACTCATCGTAGATTAACAGTAAAATATTATTCACGTTGTCAACCTATTTTAGACTTGCAGTTTAACTAATACCCCCTAGTTTTCTCTACAGAGATCATGAACGTCTTAACTTTATATATATTAGTATATCTAGCCCAACCAAAAGTGGGCACAACAATCCTAATGATGTTTGGATAGAAGAGGTTTTTTTCTTTCCGCAATTTGATTCAAAGACACAGCACAACTGCAAAGGCCTTATCATGATCTTCCTTTTGATTAATTTAGGTTGAGATTGACCCTACCCATGTTTACATGATTCCCACCATGGTAAAGTACAACTCCTCCTTTATCTAAAGATTAACATGACATCAGCTGGTGAAAGAAAATGGGACTTGGGTTATTTGGATAAGAACTCAAGATCATCATTTTTCTATCAATTTGTGCAATAGGTAAATGATCAAGAAAAAGTCTGAAAAATGAATAGTTTTTACTAAGCAGCGGTGGGTAATTATATGATTAAGGATGCTTCCTCGATGGCATATTTACTATCTTCCTAAACATTATTCTAGCTAGTTAATATATTTTTAACATCAAGGGTAGTTGGTTAATGACGTTAATGATTAAGCACGAAGAAATCATGTAACCTGATTTACTCATGAAAAGCTTAGTTGAATTAGTAGTTGAAATGTGAGTTCTACTTAATTGATTACTTCACTAATGTGAGGGAAGTGCACTAAGCCCCGGTAGACAAAGATTTCCCATTTTGGACGAGGGTGGTTGGATACATTCCATCTTGGGAGTGGGAGAAAAATAATATTACTTTCGAAGACATTCTTATGCTTCTCTTGAAAGGATATAGGGGCCTAGAACCAGCTCACAAATTCTATAGTTGCAATAATGGAGCATCTTGTTTAAGTGGCATTGAGAGAAGGGCCTCAAGAATCAAGATGACATAATGCAAAGAGAATATGCATAAAGGGTTGGAAGCAATGAGAAGAAGAATTTGATTAGGCTTCTAAATCCGATAGATATGGTTTACAAGGCAAAAATGCAACTGTGTAGGATTATTTAGGTTCCATGGTTGACGGAATATCCATTTTGTCATTGAAATATTTTGTTTTCATATCTCTTTCAAATCTTTGTCGTCTTAACATTCAAAGGGGATTTTCACAAGAAAAGACAACCTCCAATCTACATCAAAATGTGAGTGATGGTTGAATTATTATTAATAGTTAAGAGAATATTAGTGAAAAAATAGGTTTTTGTGACACAAATTTATATCACAAAAACCCCTTAATCCTTGGAGGTTGGTGTGGGGGCCGAGGTGCCTTGGCTCCCCTTCCCCCTCTTTAATGAATTAAAAAAATTCAATTTTTTTACACAAGTGGTTGATCCAGTTGTCATTGATCAAAATGACCACCGAAAAAGAACCCTTTTTTTTGTTTTTAATATCTTAGCGATTGACCAAGCCACCGGTGGCTCGATACACCCAGGTGTTGCTAAATTTGGCTGCCCTCGGATAGACAGTTAGATGGGACATAAGGGGGTGTGATTTTCTCTCTTCTTTTTAAATATTTGATTTTGAATTGTCCTTATAATCGGACGACCAATGGCCGAGAAAAGATTTCCTGAAACATTGCGCAGGAAACCTTTTCCCCACGTATATTTATATGACAGGGAAATTTGTCAATAGTAGTAATGAGAAGCATGCGTAAAGAATAATGCTTGTTCTAAGGCAACTATTCGGTGATAGACAAAAAAGTGATAATATTTGTTTCAAGACGGCTGTAAAACCACACCAAAAGCAGTCGCACGACACCTAGTTATTTGGTAAAAGGAGCTATAAAAACCAAAGATTAGCAAGATGATGTTTTACATCTTTACATCTTAGTCTTTCAGCATACATCCAGTCATTGTAATATTAGCTGTAGCCGATATGTATGAGAATGGCATGCATTCCTTTTTTAGAGTGAGCATGTCGGATTGGCATGATTTGTTTCAGTGGTCATCTATGTACCAATATCTATGTCTATCTTATCAATATATACCTATACTAGTTACTAGAGTTGACTCCCTAGTAGCTGTTCATATCTTAGATTCCTTCCAAAGTTGGATGGCAAGATTGGAGATAAGTGAGTAACGAATTGAATGTTAATTGAAAATATCAGCATTCCCTTAAGGCACAAAGTATTTACCAAAACTGAAGATGAAACCAAAAAGGGAATGAAGAGCTATCACACACACCTTAGTGCGCTTAGCTTAATTAGTTGAGATGGTATGTGAAACAAGATATATTTTAATTTTAAAGATAGTGGGAAAGCGAGATGATAATAATTTAATAATTTTATTTTTATTTTTATTGTATTCTGATTGGCTAAATATATGTCCTATATTTTGAGAGTCCTCTTATTATTAAGAGTTGATTAGCATTTCACCCCCAAGGTAAATGTCACATTGAAGTTTTTAAAAATTTTTTTGTTAATATATAAGCTAAAAACATAAATTAATATTTTCTATGCACATTTTTTGTAGAAAATATATTTATAAAAGAATAAGAATATTTTTTTAGATCTTGTAATAATATATGACTGCAATTTGGGAATCTTCTCCCCATTAAAATCTCGAGAATAATGGTTTATCAGGGACTTGAGATTTCTAAGATAAATAGGAGCAAAGTCAGTGGGGCGAATATTAAATATTATAGACGAATTAATGTTTTTTAGCGAACAAATTGGGTACTAACTCATGCTTGATGTAAAGTTAATGAAGACTTTATTTTGAAAGTGAGTTTTAATACAAAATTATACTCTTCATATATAATCACCATAGATTATATAAAGCGTTATATCAAACACAACATAAGCGTACTACATATCAGCTGTAGGATAGTCTTGGCCACTCAGGGCCAAGAACAATTTGTAACAGTAATAGTTTTATTACCTATTTGGATGTATGCCCTTTCGGCTCTATATCGGCCGGATATATGCCAAATAATAGTTTACAACTAATTAAAACGAAACTTGTTGGCTGAATCAATTTCGCCTATATTGCCAAAAATTTGGTAAGCTATCACCAATCGCGTGGGCAAAGTTATCAACCCCTTTTGTTTAGCATTTAAGCACATTAACCTATCTACATTAAATTAGTTGTTTTAACCCATTAATCTTGACCCATTATTTTTATACCCAATTACTTCGTTTACAACTTTGATTATCATCTTAACTATTTATTAGCCTATTAATTTTACCTTCATTAGATTAATTATTTAACTTATTAAGTGCTTTGTGAGTTAATCTTTAAGGTGATTAATGGATTTATTTTTATAAATATCTTGCATAATGGATTATTAATTCCTTATTAATATTAATTAATTTATATTAATTAAGTAAGCCTATAATTATGTTAGTTTAATATGTATTATTGTCTATAACCTATGTTCTTTAGGGTTCAAACCCAATGTTTATGCATGCAAAAAGATATAAAAGAATCATCCCTATCTTATAGTAATATATTATAAGCATTACAAAATTTTCTAATAATTGCCGACATATCTCCCATAACTGGGCCAACCAGACACCAAAACAAAACCGAAATTTGACATTACAAACCTTGATGGGCAATATGGTGCAAGTGTAAACCAAAGAGGAATAAATGGCAGATGCTACCAACTGGTTGTAAGCTTTGCCATGCACTCCATCTTCAGCCACCACGTCTAGACCGACTCCTTTACTGTCACCAGACTAGCAAATCTTTTAACATGTTAAAATACATAACTGGAAGTTTAATCTTCAAACATTTTACATTCCACCAATTGGTATACAATAATACATGATGCACAACTTGAAGAAGATATTACCTCAAATTGCTGTTTTATAGCACCGAATTAATTTAAAGTTAACACCACCCAAATTTGATTTTTGGTATGAAAACTGATGAATTTTATACCATTAAGAAGACACACATTGCATGAATTTTAAGCTTGGGATTTCACTCAAGTGGAAGCTCTCTCAAATGTCATGTGGCACCACCCGAAGCATTCACCTTTCTGAAGATTACATGAACCTATGCATATTGGGTTCAAGGTAAAAAATCGCCTTAGTAAGAACTTTATGCAAAAGCCAGGTGGACTTTTCTTCATTGAGTTCCAACAGTTCACCACAAATGCTTGTTGCTCCTATGTGAAGGCTTTAGCTTCTCTATTAATTATGCAACCAAGTTGGTGGCAAAACAAGCTGAAAAAGAATAGAAGAAAAGTGAAATTAATACATCTAATGATATAATCAGTTACATTGCATGGTGTGCATGACAGTTATGAGAGTTAAACTGCAAACTTTGAGACAAACAGTTTTAGGATAGGTGGAAAACAAACTTTTACATATCATTATAAATTAGACAAACTTCTCTGTGTGCCCATCTCATTAACATGATTAAGACAAATTAACAACCTACACCCATCAATATTTAGGGATAGCAAGATCATCACCACTTTGGTTTTTTGTTCAATCTAATCATCCAATTCACAAGTTTAAGCATTCTCATTATTGACATTAATGCTAGTCTTATCATTTGCTCAATATATATATATATATGTATTAAAAAAAAAAATGTTCAGAGTGTCATTATTTGGAAAATCTGACAGTAGCACTGTTATTTTAATGACAAGCTTGATTCTATTATCATCACCATATATGTGATGGTCTATAAATTTCACATTAACATAGCCCTCAACATCAAAATTTTAATAGGACTGAGTACATTAATGATTAAGGTTGTTTTGCACATTATAAAATGTTTTATTTCACGCTTTCATGAAATGGTAGAAATCAACCTAACTAATAATTAAATATTGGCCAACCATTATACGTCTATTACATGCATTAAGAAAGCCCTTCATGGGTTTCTAACTTATTTCCTCCATGAGTCAGTCTAGCAGGATCTCAAGTTTCAGGCTATAGCCAGCACACTCACTTTCCTCTTCAACATCTCTCTTTTTAAAATATCAAAGATTACTTTTGGTTGAGTTTTACCTCTTCTTGGAGGAGTAGCAACCACAAACTCTGAACTTGGTCGAGGCAAGGGCAGAGGTCGAGACGGTTTTGAACATGGAATACCCACCCTTTTCCTTCCACCATTCTGTTTCCTTTTTTACTTTTTATGAAGTCCCATTGAACTTTTATCAAACTAAAAGTTGGTGCCTCTCACAAATCCAACAAATAAACCCCGATACAAAGACAAACATACTGATTTTTGTATCAGATTGATGAACGTGCATGTTCTTTGTGGAGATTGAAGAGTATGGTCTACCTCAAAATCACCGTGGATCCCAGATTCTAGGTGTTTGACGAGGTCCTCCTGGTAGGACTTTTCATAAGCTGCTCTGATAAGCTTTCTCTGAATTACATCTCTGTGGCCCAGTATTGAGATCAGATTACACTTTTCTCATTAGTTCAATAGTTCCCCAACCTGATATAACGTCACTTAATCATCACATTTGTTTAATTGCTAAATTAAGGGGGAAAAATGTAGCACAAAGACAATCTTATAAAGCAAGCAAGTCCTCCCCCAAAATTAACAAAATTCATATAGTATCAGTTGAGCCCTAAAATTGAAATCAAAATTCTCAATCACATTAAGTTATCAGTGAGCAATGTAAGATAATGAACCATTAAAAAATGACTCATCACCGACATTTAGGAAAGTCAATTTCTTAATCTTGTCCTATAATAGGGATGGTTAGTGATGTTCCTACATCTCTCTTAATAAATTATATGCAGCTAGTAAGTGAACTATACTATTCAAAATATTGATAATTTTGTCCTTATTTTATGCGCTAAAAATAAATGCCATCCATATGATTATTTGATTTTGAATGCCCATGAAAAAGCCTAACTTATATATTCCATAAAACCAAAATGCTCTTTCAGTAATTCAAGGATCATAAAATTAATGATAAATGTCTCACCTTGATGGCCTCCTCCTTGAATTTAAACAAATGATAGGTTTTGTGACAAGAGCCTTCAAACTGGATCAAAATCTTAGAAAGGTCAATGGCTGGCTCTTGGATTGTAAACTCATTATCATTTTCAAACTCACTCTCTGAGTACAATCTAGGCATATCCAAGGTTCTTCATGCTCCATACTAGCGCGTAGTGGTATAAAAACTCAGCTGCAATATCAAGCCACAATTCGATTCGAGATGCTTCCCCTCCATTTCCTTCTTCCACCTTATTCTGAATATCAAGCCACAATTCGATTCGAAATGCTTCCCTCCATTTCCTTCTTCCACCTTATTCCGGATTGGGGTAGATCTTATTTCACCATTCCACTCGATTGTAAACATTATGTCACATTGAGATAGGGAACATAGATCATGTCCCGCCATTCAACTCGATCGTAAATTGCATCAAAAACCTCAATTTGTGAAATTTAATACTCTTCCACAGAGCTTCCCTTCACATTCTCCACACTAAAAAAAGAATGCGCAATTTATACTTCCCATACTCAAGGATTACACAACGTGTAGTTCAAAAAAATCACACAATTTGCAAAATTTGCAGGTCCAAATCTCAATTTGTCACCAATCCATCAACCTATTCCCAAAAAAAAAATGAAACAGGGGGGAAAAGGTACCGTTCTGAAGGTAGAGGCCATAGTCGGTAAAGGAGGCGTACATCTTCATGTCATCGAGCGACTGGCACTAGGAGAGGTTGTTCGAGTCGGCGGCGGCGAGGAGGCCGGTGCTGTGGCCGTCGACGATGCCCCCAGGTTACCTGCCGTGGATGTTGACGGACGTCGCATCGAACCCGCACATCTCTCCGGAGCAGAGAGCTCCGTCCAGGAGATCTCCGGCGAGATCCGGGCGGCTTCGGCGGAACGGAGCGGCGAAGAGGAGTGAGGGAAGGGAACGGCGGTTCGACGGATTCCGTTTGGTTGGGCTCATAACAAATGTTCGTTTTACCTATTGTTCAAATTAAAATAAAATAAAATAAAAATAATTAATTAATTATAAAATTTTTATTCACTAATTAAGAAAAATAATAAAATAAATAATAAAACTAATCTAACCAATTTTAAAACAAAATAACAGTAGTAAAAAAATCTTATTGTTATCATTTTATCGTTTATAAAAAATATGTAATCAATGTACTTAAAATATTAACTATTAATTAATAACTGCAATTTGATAATCAACTTAAATATTTTACTTTTTTCTGGAAAGAATATTTCATATTATTTTTATAAATAAATTTATAAAATTAATTTTCAATTTATTATTTATATAAATGGTGACGATTTAATAATAATTGGTAAGATAAGAAAATAAAAACAACGGTAGAACCATAACCGTACTGTTTATTCATAATTGGTCTAGTCACAATTACCTGTCTAATTCTCGGTTAACGATTACATTAAAAATTTTATATTTTTATTTAACTATTTAATATTTCAATTTTTTAAAAATAATATTTTCTTTAACAAATATAGACTATTTCATATTCTTATTTGACAAAAAATAAGCACATATATAGAAGGATGATAAAAAATATATATAAAGATACTTATACCTATTAGTACTAGATACCAAGCTTCTAATCCCTCAATCCAAGAAATTCTTTCACTCATGCAATTTCATAATTTCATAATTCTTTCCCTCGTGCAATTTTAATCTATGTCAATATTGATAAGAAAAGGATATTAGACTGTCCAACTATCCAAATGAAAACAAGGCTGGAATCAAAGATCAAACTCATCCTCATCCCAGGGAAAAGTATTTCTTGCTTCCTCATATCAAAGGAATCCAAACCTGCCTACATAACACATATGATCTCCTTTTATATAAACTATCATAATCATCAACAATCTTGTTAAAGGCACAATTGGTTTTTTGGCAACTAAAATTCTCATCTCTTTTTGAGTCTTCAAATCTTCAAACTCTTTGCATTTCCACCATTAAACATGCAGAATGTTAGAGGCGAGGGAGGAAACGATGAGGCCAAAGTGTATGAGGACTTCAACCCCTCCATGGATTGGACACAAGATTCCACTTCAGATATATTAATTATTGATCTTCCTGGTACATATATCTCTTCTCTCTAATCCTTGTTTATATGGTAGGACAACATTTTTGTTAAGTAATAATGGAGCTCCATTATACGGGATACCTTTTATTTGGATTGAATATATATGGTCCTCAAATTTGAGACTAATCGATCATTGCTTTCTAATCCGATTTTTAATTATAAAGGTATGACAATAATTTTGTAAATTATTAAGTCAGTTCTATTGGATTTTAATCGGGTTAATATTTGTCAATTCCCTGTTTAAAGGTCTTTCTAATTTTAGCAATATCATAACGAGTCACTGGAGGGTATCCTAATTAAGTATTTGAAATTGTTTGTTGGTTAAATAAATTATTAGAAAACATTTCAATCTATATAATTATATATCTTATATATAATTACTCAAACATTAGCACAATTATGATCTTCTAATTTGGATTTGGAAAGTCTCGAAAATGTCTAGGATATACGTAATGACAAATAAAAAAGTAATTTTGATATATATATAAAGAATAAGAATACGAGCAAACTGTGATCTGAACCGCTAATAACATCCTTATTTATTTATTATATTTTTGAAATCACTTATTTCTATTTGGTGCAGGTTTCAAGAGGGGAGACTTGAAAGTGCAAATAGACGACACGCGTAAGCTCACTGTCTCTGGTGAGAAGCAGGTTGCTGGGAACAAATTCAAGAGGTTCAAGATCATTGTCACCATGCTCCAAGACGCAGACATTGCCAACATATCGGCCAAGTTTGAGCGTGGAATTCTCTTCATAACCATGCCCAAGATCATGTCCAAGATTAGCACTGACAAGGAACCACAATTACCAGCAGTTGATCCAGAGAAGGAGGCAGCTCCAAAGATGGTTGACAGGAAAGATCAAGAGACATCAAAAGAAGTTGCGCCACAGGAGAAAGTGGATGGTATTAGAGAGGATGCTATGGAAAAGATGAATAAGGATAGAATGGTTGAGCATCACAAAGATGAGAAACAAGCAGGTGGTGAAAGAAATGAAAAAGAGGAGATGGTAAAGAGTGAGGGGAAAAAACTGTGGAAAAATGCAGAGATGGAGTGAAAGAAGGTGATGATGTTGGGGAAAAGTTGAGGGGAAGAGTGAGAAGCACATTGGGGTGGATTGGTGAGAAAGTGAGGGGAGGGATGGAGATGCAAGACGTGGAAGGTGTTGGAGGAAAATTGTTGAATGTGGCAAGGAAGAACAAGGAGGTTATTGCTGCTGCTGTTGTGGCTTTCACATTTGGGTTTTATGTGTCTAAGAAGAGTGGCAGATAAATAATTTGATATATACACTTTATATGTATATACTTGTATACTTGTATATGTAAGTAATCTGCAAATGATGGAGTGATCAAAAGAACAAATCAAAAGATGATTAATTAACAGGTACTAAGTAATATTTAGTTGAGTTGCCCCCACGACTACGTAATATTTGAATAACGACAACACAGTATCATTAAGTGGTAATAATGTACTATAATCATACATTCATATAACATTTTCGAGATAAAAAAACCAGTCACCTAACATAGTATGAATTAGGGGTGGGCATTCGATCGAACCAAATTTCCAAAGTGCGGCTAGGATCAAAACAGACCAAAACCGACCCAACCCAGGGTTCCAAACCACCGTCAAAACCTAACCAAGCCAAAATAATTTAGTTCAGTTTAATTAATGGGATCAGTTCAATGAAACTGAAATGTATTAAATTAATTATTTTCTTATAATAATCAGTGTTATAACATATTTTTTCCATCATAATCACTAATTCAAAATAAATCATATACTAATCAAATAAGTTAATAATAACACATATAAAATATTATTAGTATTAAGGTTTTTTAAATTAAAAAAAATTAAAGAGAACTACAACTCATATCTTGTGCCTTTAATTTAAAATTTACTCAATGGTCTTACATAATTAGGTCTATATATATGAGAAGTACATTACATAAATATGAAGTTGATAAAATTTTCTTTTTTAAGACATCAATATAACTTATTTTTAAAATTTTCAAAAATACATTGTTTAAAAATATTTTTAAATTTAAATTTTATTATAATTATTTTGATATTTAAGATAAAAAGGTTGAAAGAATTAATTGATTAGAAATTTTATAAACATCCTATTTATTTATTTTATGTTCATCTATGTTAAGTTTAAGTAGTAAGAGCACCCACTAAATTTCTTCCATAGAAAATTGTAACTCATAAGCTATATGAGCTAAAGTTTGATTTTAATAGATTGGGTGGTTTTTGGTCGATTTCATTTTTATTTGGTTTTGAATCAAAAAATTCCGGCCCTCAAAAATCCCCAAAAAGATTCAAACCAAAACAGAAGCAAAATTTTGAAAAACCGAATCGTTTTGAACTGAACTCTACTCCCCTAAGGCAAAATCCCGAATCCTTTTAAATTTGTATTCTTTATTCCCAGCGCAGAGTTACAATTAATCAAAGCATAGAAGGAGACCCTAAGACAAAATCCCGGACATCCTCCAAAACCTCCAGGTTCTTAACTGGGTCCAACGACCTCACCGAATCGGGTAACCACACTGACCCCGAACCGCTGCAGCATTTTTGCAAACTCCTATTCCCGGTCCACTAGCGGGTCACCCTCACGGCCCCTAACCAAGCACCTTGGCAGCAAACCTAACCAATCCCGGTCCTCTTCCTGAACCGAACCCATTGGGTTACAATACTCGTGGTCCCGGTCCGACCCCACCGGAAGGGCCAGCTCCCACATCAAATCATTTGACGGAGAGGGGTAAAATCGGGTGTCCGACTCGACCCGCCAAAGTAGGGCGCATTGAGTATCAACCCCTGGACCACAACCTGACCCAGCTCGAGCTGTTGGACCTTAAGGCCAAGGTGAAAGGCAATGTGCCTGCCAGCGCTGCAGCCATCCAAGAAGCACCGGCCAGCATCGGCGTAGTCGCGGAGCCATTCCTCGTCTCCGAGGCGGTCCCAGAGCCACTCCAACGCCTCGGCCGCGCCCCTCGTATGCGGCGGGGAGGTGGTTCTCGGGCGCATCGGTACTCCACGGTGTTACAGCCCTGATTCTAGGAGGGAATACACCGTGCGCTGCGTGTTTGGCGAACGAAAAATTTTGCCATAGAATAGCGGCCGTGACACATGGCCACCACCACGGCCTGCAGCTCTGTAGCAAGGCGCCTGTACCAAGCATAGAAGGGGCGGTGTCGGCGCTGAAATAGATGAATTCACCGCCGTGGAGTGGACTATCAGCGGAAGCTTTGCGGCGACCGGGCGGGACGTCGGGGCAATGGATTCTCATCCATGTCTTCCTCTCTTTGTTAAGGGTAACATCCTTGAGACTGATTTGTTGATAAAAATTTTAACTTTAACCAAATTATACAGATGATAAAACCATCATCAATAAAACCTTTCTTCAGATTAAATCATCAAGAAAATAAAATTTAATTACGGAAGCGTACCTGAATCCATAATAGCAAAACGATTCTTCACTTCTTTAGGTTTTGATCTTCCAAATTCTGCACCGGTTCTCCAAAGCCAGAGTTTCTGGATGATGGGATACCAGAAAAGAAAAACTACGGTGCGAATTTGGGGACCATAACCGTATTTATTCGTATAACCGTATTTATCCTTATCTTTCATAATTCCAATTTAACCCATCATAAATTAGAGATTATGAAAACGGTATCTACACATATTTATCCATACTCATCTTAAATATATGGTATCTCCACATATTTATCTTAAATATTAATGGCCCATTAACCTTAACTTTAATAGATCAATTTAATTTAGGCCCAAACCTTATTAATAGCATATGATACAATTATATACATGTATATATACGTCCAAAATCCAACAATCTCCCACTTGGACTATATATATAAAGATAATTGTATATTACCTTATGAGCTCCAAAATAACATACGCTATTATTCCAAAATAACAATCTCGTCCATTAATTAATGTTAATATAGGATCAAGGCGATTTTCGTTACATTTATCGTAACTAAACCCATCCATGGTCACATACATCAACATAATTAAATGACATAGATCAAGTATGGATGTGTAGCATGAAAATTACATGTAATTTGATCTAAACATGCCTATTTTCAACTGGTCCAACCTTATGAGATCACCAAAATAGAGTAAAAGAGTGAAACATAAACCAAATACCGCAATTCAATACAAACTCCCACTAAAGTAACATATCATCAAATGATACAACACCCAGATGAGCAACATGCTCATGAAAGACCTTGGGCAGTAAACTTTTAGTAAGCGGATCCACAACCATGGAGTTTGTCCCAATATGCTCTATAGAAACTTTACCACTCTGAACTCTTTCTTTCACAACAAGGAACTTGATCTCTATATGTTTTGATTTAGATGAGCTCCTGTTGTTATTTGAATATAATACTGCAGACTGATTGTCACAAAATAACTTAAGTGGTCTTTCAATATTATCAATAATGCGCAGCCCTGTGACAAAATTCCGCAACCATATTCCATGATTGGATGCCTCATAACAAGCTATGAATTCAGCTGCCATGGTGGAAGAAGCTATGAGTGTCTGCTTAGCACTCTTCCAAGAAATAGCTCCTCCAGCAAGCAGGTAGACATAGCCAGAAGTGGATCGACGACTATCTTGACATCCAGCAAAATCAGAATCAGAATACCCAATGATCTCAAGTTGATCTGACTTCCGATATGTAAGCATGTAATGTTTTGTTCTCTGAAGATACCTCATGACTCTTTTGGCTGCTATCCAGTGATCCAATCCCAGATTACTTAAATATCTGCCCAACATTCCAACAATATACGCAATATCTGGACGCGTACATACTTGAGCATACATAAGACTTCCTACTGCTGAAGCATAGGGAATCTTTTGCATTTCATTTCCTTCTATGTCATTTTTAGGGCATTGATTGAGACTAAATTTGTCTCCTTTAGAAACAGGGGTATCTCCTGGTTTACAACCTTGCATGCCAAATCTCTTAAGCACTTTTTCTATATAGGTCTTTTGTGATAATCCAAGTATACATCGAGAGCGATCCCGATGTATTTGAATTCCTAATACAAAAGACGCATTTCCAAGATCTTTCATTTCAAATTTCTTTGATAAAAACTCTTGGTTTCGTGCAAGAAACTTATATCATTACTGGCAAGCAATATATCATCAACATATAAAACCAGAAAAATATACTTACTCCCACTAAACTTATGGTATATACAATCATCAATAACATTCATCTCAAAACCAAACGAGAGAATCACTTGATGAAATTTGTGATACCATTGACGAGAAGCTTGCTTAAGTCCATAGATGGATTTCTTTAATTTGCAAACCATATTCTTTGAATCTCCCGATACAAAGTTTTCTGGTTGCACCATATAAATTGTTTCATCAATGTCACCATTTAGAAACGCAGTCTTTACATCCATCTGATGTAACTCAAGGTCAAAGTGTGCCACTAATGCCATAATTATTCTGAATGAGTCTTTCGATGAAACTGGAGAGAAAGTCTCATTATAATCGATGCCTTCCTTTTGAGTAAAGCCCTTTGCAACAAGACGAGCCTTATATCTTTCTACATCACCTTTCGAATCCCTCTTGGTTTTAAATATCCATTTACAACCAATAGGTTTCGCACCTTCAGGCAATGGAACAAGATCCCAAACGTCATTAGCTTTCATGGACTTCATCTCTTCATTCATGGCATCAATCCACTTTTGAGAATTAGAACTCTTCATGGCTTGATGAAAGTTGATTGGATCATCTTCCACCATTCCAGTGTTATCCTCATGTTCTTGGAGAAAGATGATATAATCATCTGAAATTGCATTTCTCTTTTCTCTTCTGGATCTCCTCAATGGCATTTGCTCTTGAGGTTGTTGAGTTTGCTCTTCAGGTATAACTTGATTAGGGAGATTCTCGACATTGTCTTGTAATTCTGATATTGTTTCTTGAACAACATCAGGAATATAATCCTGATCCTGATTATTGTCAAGAACAATCATGGGAAGAGAATCAGATTCTTCTTCAAAGACAAAGTCTCTAACTTCATTTCCCCTCCAAACTCAACATCCTCAAAGAACTGGGCATTTCCCGTCTCAAAGAATGACCTTATTGTGGGATCATAAAACTTATACCCTCTAGACCGTTCAGAGTACCCAACAAAATAACTGCTAACTGTTCTTGAGTCCAGTTTCCTTTCATTTGGCCTATAAGGCCTTGCCTCAGCTGGACAACCCCAAATGCGTAAATGCTTAATACTGGGTTTTTTTCCAGTCCATAATTCATAAGGGGTCTTAACTGTTGCCTTTGTTGGTACTCTATTAAGAAGATATGCTGTTGTCTTTAGTGCCTCACCCCAGAGTGAATCAGGTAAAGTAGTATGAGCAATCATACTTCTCACCATGTCTTTTAATGTTCGGTTTCGTCTCTCAGCAACACCATTCATGCTAGGAGTACCTGGCATTGTGTATTGTGGGACGATTCCGCACTCTTCTAGGAATTTGGCAAATGGTCCTGGACGTTGTACACCTGATCCATCATATCTACCATAGTATTCACCACCACGGTCAGATCTGATAGCCTTAATAGTTTTGTCAAGTTGGTTCTCAACTTCAGCCTTATATGCCTTAAACACGTCCAATGCTTGAGACTTCTCATGAATGAGATAAAGGTAACCATAACGAGAATAATCGTCTATGAACGTAATAAAATATTGTTGACCATTCCAAGAAGCCGTAGAAAATGGCCCACAAATATCCGTATGTATTAGTTCTAAGACGCTTGAAGATCTATTGGCACCTAGTCTCCTTATATTTGTTTGTTTTCCCTTAATGCACTCAATACAGACTTGAAAATCTGATAAATTAAGAGAATCAAGAATTCCATCTGACATAAGTCGTTCAATTCTTTGTTTAGAAATGTGTCCTAAACGCTTGTGCCAGATTAAAGCAGAATTCTCATCGGTTAATTTTCTTTTCGTACCACTTAAACCCACATGCAAAGTTTCATTAAAAGATGCAATAGTATCAAGTAAATATAGATTATCATAAAAAGACAAGGAACCCGTACCCACAATATTTGAATTTAGAAAAAGACTAAACTTATTATTTCTAAATGAACAAGAGTAACCAAATTTGTCCAATATAGAAATAGAAACCAAATTCCGTCTAAAAGACGGTACTACATATGTCTCTTTCAAATCCAAATAATATCTTGTCTTCAATAATAATCTAAAAGTCCCTATTGCTTCAACTACAACTGATTTGCCATCGCCCACATAGATGAATCTTTCAGCATCATTTGGCTTTCGGCAACTCAGGCAACCCTGCATTGACACACTTATGTGAGTAGTAGCACCCGAATCTAGCCACCAAGTGTGTATTGGTACTGAAACTAAATTAACCTCAGAACAAACAAAATTAAGAAATGGACCTTTCTTTTCACGCCAAGCATGATACTTAGTGCATTCCTTCTTCATATGTCCAGGTTTACCACAAAAGAAACAGCAAGAAGCCTGATTTTCTTTCTTTTGCTGTTGCTTGTGAGAACTATTAACAGCTTCCTTAGCCCTCTTTCTTTTCTTATTTTTGTCCTGATAGGTACTAGCCAAGTGAGCACTTTCAGCCTGTTCTTGCTTCAACCTTTCTTCTTCTTGCACACAATAAGAAATGAGCTCATTAAGAGTCCATTTGTCCCTTTGACAGTTGTAACTGACCTTGAATTGACTGAATTGTGCCAGAAGAGAAATTAAAACTAAATGCACGAGCAAATCTTCAGATAGCTCTAACCTTAGTGCTTTTAGTTTTGAAGCAATATTTGACATCTCTAAGATGTACTCTCTTATGCTTGTTTTGCCTTTAAACTTCATTGAAATCAAGTTCGACAAAAGCGTACTTGTTTCAGCCTTATCATTTTTTACAAAATGCTTTTCAATTTCTTTAAGAAACTCACTGGCTGTAGTAACCTTTTCAGACACATCCCCCTGAAGGTTTCTGGAATCCCACGCTTCATGATCATAAGACTCATGCGATTTGAACGTTCCCACTTCTCAATGTCCCGTTTTTCCTCAATGGAACTTTTGTCCGTAAGAGAAGCAGGTTGTTCAGTCCTTAATGCAAGGTCAAGATCCATGCAGCCGAGAATGATCATCACGCTCTCTTTCCAATCCTTAAAATTATCTTTAAGCATTGGAACTGAATTGATGTTGGCAGAAATCATATAAGCAGATTGATTAACTGAAAATAGAACAAAATAACATGCACATAATAAGATTAATAATTCAAACAATGGTTAAACCCATCAACAGATACCTAGCACAACATTAATATTTAGTCTTTGGACAAAAATATTAATTTGTAAGTGGTACTCTCAGTGCAGTAATCAAATATAGATAATAAATCCTCTCAAATAATAAACCTTCCTTTGGGCCGATTTATTATTCACATGAAAACTTGATAATTATCCCATATTTATTACCACAAATGAATATATAATTCTGTCAAATATTAACCTTCCTTTGGGCCGATTAATATTCACATGAATCATATACCCACAACCGTCTTAATATTTTAAAATAAATTAATTTCTACAAAAGAGGCTACTTTGACAGCATATTGTAGTCCTTAATAAATTTTAAAATATTAATTATAACTGAACCATAATTTGAATTTAATAATCCCAAATAACATAAAACTGAAAA
Organism: Piper betle; assembly: GCA_033002965.1. NCBI lineage: Eukaryota > Viridiplantae > Streptophyta > Magnoliopsida > Piperales > Piperaceae > Piper > Piper betle. The sequence continues at coordinate 49,201 of JAURVB010001210.1, read as the reverse complement.
AGGTTATAAAAATATCTTTATTTGGAAATTTCTGAAATTATAACCTTTTGTAACTTTATTTTCCTCATTTGATATTTTACCAAAAGAGGACCTTGATTTGAGAACAAATATCCCATATACAATTTCTTGTAATTTCCTTACCCACTGACAGTGCAAAATTTAGGGTTATTCCTAATGGGTTGAAGACCAAATCAATTTGTTCTCGTAGACAAAAGTGATAAATAAAAGAATACTTCCCAAAGATCGAAATTATTTGATTAATGAACAAACAATATCACCCTTTTGCTTCAATAAGATACCAAAGTGGATGATTGACTCATTAAAAATAAATAAATACAAATCAAATTAATTCTCAATGATCTAATATGAAGAAGCTCTGATACCACTTGTTGATAAAAAACTTTAACTTTAACCAAATTATACAGATGATAAAACCATCATCAATAAAACCTTCTTCAGATTAAATCATCAAGAAAATAAAATTTAATTACAGAAGCATACCTGAATCCATAATAGCAAAACGATTCTTCACTTCTTTAGGTTTTGATCTTCTAAATTCTGCACCGGTTCTCCAAAGCCAGAGTTTCTGGATGATGGGATACCAGAAAAGAAAAACTACGGTGCGAATTCGGAGACCATAACCGTATTTATTCATATAACTGTATTTATCCTTATCTTTCATAATTCCAATTTAACCCATCATAAATTAGAGATTACGAAAACGATATCTACACATATTTATCCATACTCATCTTAAATATATGGTATCTCTACATATTTATCTTAAATATTAATTACTCATTAACCTTAACTTTAATAAACCAATTTAATTTATGTCCAAACCTTATTAATAACATATGATATAATTATATATTTATATATATAGGTCCAAAATCCAACACGATTGCGGTTGTCTTTGTCTCCTCACCAGGGTTGTCGTAGACTTCGGAGACAGGTGAGGGGAGGTGCAGAGGCAAGATGGGGTGTTCGGTGAGAGAACCATCTGGGTTCTTGGTGAGCTTGAGGTACTCGTAGGGATCCATGGCCGTCTTCTTCTCTCCACTCTGCGTTTCCCGGCAGTTGATCTTCCTCCTTCTTACTGACCAACTTTTGAACTCCAAGACTTTCTGCTTTTGATCCTGACATAGCTCAAAAGCAATAACTATAAGCTCAGAACCAAAACTTTTTCTGAATAATCCTTCTATTCTATCTATGGTTGCATAAATCGGAATCGGAATCGGAATCGGTTTTCCGATCGAGGCGGAATCGGAATCGGTCTAAATCGAATAAGAATCGGTCCAAATCGGTCATATATAATAATTTGACAACTCATAAATAAATATATAAAAATTAAATATTAATGTCATTTTGATATTATTATGTATATTATATTTTATGATATTTTTTTTATATTTTTTAGATTTTTTTAAAAATTATTTTGAATTAGTTATTATTTTTTACTCGAGTCAGACACGAGTCAAGTTTTAATTACAAAAATGCCACCACAGTTATTTCTCTCCCACAGCCGTTCTCTCCCCCATCCACCCTCCTTCCAAGTCGCTGCCGCCGCGCCCCCCTCCCCCCAGACCCGACCCGCCCCGCACCCCGCCCCGCCCCGCCGCACCCCGCGCCCGCCGTGCCCCGCCTCCCCCTTGCCAGCCCCTCCCCGTCCCTCCCCGCCTCCCCCCACCGACCGCGCCCCGCCCCTCCAAATCCTCCCCCTACCCCCAACCGAGTCCCCCCTGTCGCCCAGTTGTCGTCGTCGTTGCTCGCCGTCACCGCCGTTGGGTAATTTTAGGTTTTTAAAATTTCAATTCCAATTTTACCCTTATTTAAATAATTAAATTAATATTATACCTAAGGTATTTTAGTAATTTACCCCAAAAACCGATTTTTCCATTCACCATTCCGAATCCGATTTAAATTGGTCGGAATCGGAGTGAATCGACGAGTTGACGCAATTGGGGCCGACAATTCGGCCCCAAAATTGGATCGGCACACTGTCGATCCGATTTAAATCGGCCGATTCCACTCGGAATAAGCTGATTCGTGCAACATTGATTCTATCCACACATGGTCATTTGTATAGGACTTCTTCCTTATGTGTCTGGTTGGATGGAATGATAATAGTGGTATTTAAGAAGAGAAGGGACGGAGTCTGGCCATGAATGCGGTTGATGGTGAAGGTCATTAAATAAAGACTTGCTACAAGTCAGCACGCAATAAATAGTAGTGGCTAGCAATGTCTTTCTAATTATAATAAAATTATTTTTTTCTTTATATATTAATTTAAAACACTTACATACTTGAATCCTTATAATTAGATTAATATATATTAAATAAAAAATGAAAAGGTGATTAATTATTATTATTTCACTTGAAATGGATGTAGTTGAAAATAGATTTTTTAAGAAATTAGACGAGTAGCAACTTTGACTGTGCTAAGTTGGTAGGAGTGAACCAAAGGTGGGAAGAAGATCAAGAAGAAGAAATGGGAAGGTTGAAAAAGCCTTCAATGATGATAAATATCAAGAGCAAGTAGTTATATATATGATTTTATATATAATTTTAGGACTTATTATAACTTATATATAATTTTTTTGTAATTGCTATTACTAATTTTATAAATTATCAAGTATTATAATTGTTATATATAAGTTAATTAAACACTAAATAGTTAACATGTGTATACGTAGCTGTTATGTATAGTTTACTAAATCACTACAAATTTTATACATGTGTTATGTTATTAAATAGTTCCTAATTTATTAGTTATTATAAAAAAATAGTAATGTAGCTCGTTTTTACAGTTTACTTAAGTTGTAAACTTCTATAGCTACTTTCTAAATTATCAAGCACCACAAATTGCAATGAAAGCAAAATAGTAAGTCTACTAAAATAGCAAGATAAATGCAAAGCAAATCACAATTAAGTTCAAACGAAATAATGATACTCAGAACACAGTACTAGCATAATAATGTCGTACAAAGCATGCTAACTTTACCTTTATTCTTCTTGCTCTTTAGATTCATCAGAATCAAGGAACAATGGGCTTGTTTTGGTGGCAGGACGGCGAAGACGGCAAGGTGGCCGGCGGTGTTTGGGGCGGCACGACGGCGGCAAAATCGCATCCGTAGGGCGTGAGCTCGTGGCCTTCTCCTCGTTGTAGAGACCGGGCGGTGGCTAGAAAGATGAGGGACGATTCGGCGACATGTTGGTGGTGTTCGATGGTGTCGATCAGCAGTGGTGCGGCAGTCGGGGACAACATTGGCGGCGACAAGGGGTGGTGGGGTGGGGGTGGGGGAGAGAGAGAGAGAGAGAGAGAGAGAGAGAGAGAGAGAGAGAGAGAGAGAGAGAGATAGAGAGAGAGAGAGAGAGAAGTGTTAGGAGGAAAAAAGTTGTGGCAATATAGTAAATAAAAATTGAATCGACTCTGCCACTAGTCAAAAATAATAACTGTCTTGTAATAAATCTAAAAAAATCCAAAAAAATTGAAAAAATCAAGTAAAATATAAAAGGCACCATATCATCTTAATGATATGTTATATAACTAATAACCCACCCAAACTACCTTATAACGTATCCTAATATATTATTAACTCCACCAATTTTAACCGATTCAAGTAAATCGATTTTTGTCTGGTTTTTGATGAATCAGTCTGATTCAATGAGTCCTTTCCAATCCGATTCAACTACCAATTTCGATTTTTGAATATATGTTCTAGACCTCTAGTGCAATGACAATATGAGGTGGCTGCTTTATCTCAAAATTGCATAAAGAAAAGATCATTGATACAATGAAGGATAATAAGAAATTCAGTTTTATGTTAACATTAGCACTTCTATTTTTTCACTTTTCAGATATGGGTATATGGTGACAGCAAACAAGCAAACTATTATCCTAGTGGACAGTGGCAAACTGAGATAACGAGAAATGGGCATTGCCTTGGGTAGAGCTAGAAGACCACAATTCACAAAGGCTCTATGTTAAGATGAACTACAAGATTATGTTGTCCAAAATGTATAGGTCATTGCTGAAAATAAGGTATTTTAATTTCATCGCAGTATATGATTCTAATTTTCATTCTTGTTGCTGACATCAATTGTCATGTCTTTTACAATAGTTATCCATCTATCTGATTATTCCCTACAAATAAGAAGAAAGGAGGAGGAACAATAGTGGAAAAGTGGACTAAAGAGAGTAAAGAATAACAACAAATTATCTTTAGGCTTTAGGTGAACAAGAGAGGACCCAAAGATGAAAGATTTCTTCTTCAACGTCTGCTGGGCTCTCCCACTTCTTATAATGAAGACTCATATAGTCATATTGTGTATTACTTGAAAGGAAGTACAAGCTGTTATTTACCACCCACTGCTCTAAAGAGATCATTGATTCGGTTCCTTGGTGTAGAGAGATCACCGCCATAAAATAGAGAGCTCATAGGTAGGACTGATTTCTTCTCAATATCAAAGAGCTAAGGACCAATGAGGAGAAAAGAGATGGTCGAACTTCTTTTGAAGATCAAAGAGGTAAGGGCCAAGAAGGAGAAAAGAGATGGTTGGACTTCTTCTGAAGATAAAAGAGGTAAGGACCAAGGAGGAGAAAAGAGATGGCCTGACTAGAATGCCCGTGAACAGCAATGCCAATGAGTGCTACTAGAATGATTTCAAACAGCAATGAGTCCAATGACAATGACTTCTTCTCATAGGCTATTGATGAGTTTGAATTGCAATAGTCTGTTCGAACTTCCTGATGATGAGTTTTAAGTTTGAACTTCATTGTGTGCTACTGACAGTAATGAGTTATGATTGAGTTAGTTGTTACCTTTTATTCCTCATCTACATTAAATGTTCGCAGGCTGCAACAATACTAATTAGTATTGCTAGAATGTTTTGTAATTTGTATTATAGCCATTATTATGAGTTGGAAAATGCCAATTAGGGGTGTATTTAACCATTATTATGGGTTTGAAAATGTCAATTAGGTGTATTGGGAATGTGCACCATAATAATTATACAGGTTAGAAACTTGGAATAATTTTTATATATTAGTATGAGAATAGTAAACATCATGTTGTGCTGAGTATATACTAAGTTAAATCTAGTCAAGCTATGAATCAATTTGATTCACGAGTTGAACTTCTCTCTAGTCAACTTGAATCGAGTTTTATTAAACTCTGGATTGACTCATATAGGAATAAGTCGAGTCAGTTTGGTAATTTGAAGTTAGTGAGTCAGATTATTTTATAGCCGAGTTGAATTTCTAAAACTTGTGAGTTAGCTCCAACTAGGAACATCCCTACTGTAACACCCCGTTTCGGCTCACCCGTGAACCGACCCGGAAATGTCACCGGCGACCGAACCGTTCGTTAATCTACTAGATTCGGTTAAGCCGACCCGGATCTACTCTCGGCGTCTCAAGATGGAGATGCAAATATGAAATGCATGAATGGGAATAATTGGATTCTAACGGAGTCCTACATGCATGCCATGACGTGCAAGCAAAGACAAGACAAAATAATAAATGAGAAACCAAAAGAAAATATATACTATTTTATGAAAATAGGGTAACACATAATAATCTACCATGGCATTCAATCATTATCTCATTCGTTTTTACCTGAGCCGAGTCTGAACTCCAAGGCTCCCTACTCATTCATATTTATCAGTTTGTTTCATAACAAGTAATTCATTCACGCAAACACATCAAAATTATCATTTACATAACAATAACACACCATCATTATACATACGTTACACGCGGCAGGTACATGTGTGCGCGGTTCCGTGCTGCTCCTCCGCAGTCCCGACAGCTTTCATCGCTCGCATTCCTCACCTACATATATATAGAAAAACCGTCAGTAACGAGTGTTACCGGCCCGGAAAATAACTAATATCAATCTGGCACAGGAGAGCAAACTCTCCTGTTGAATCAAAACCATATACTTCCTCAAGAACTCTCATCAGGGCACATACGGGAGCCGTCGCCGTCGAGCCGTCGCCCTCGGGTCGACAGCGTCCCCCTTTCTTTCTCATTCTCATACCTTGGCCATTTCTCTATCGCTTCTCGCATCAAATTTCATTCCTTACCGCCCTCTGCACCTTCCATATTACTCCTGGCCTTGAGCACAAAGGCCGAGCACTCTCAGGCAGTCGCCTTCAGTACCCTTTGAACCACAAGTCTAGACATGCGCTGCATTGCAGTACCCGTAAACCTCCACACTTCTCCGGGTTTGAGGAACTCAAAGGTGGAGTTGTCCGGATCCTTCGGGAACGAAGTGGGTTCTCCCCAGCTCCAGAGCCCGCTCTTCCGAGCACACGCCCTATCTGAAGACGTGGCCGCAAGTAACCCTCATCCCATCTCTCACCGAAAACACGAAAACTATACATATATAGGCCTGGGTTGGGATTTATACAATAGGCCCGAAGGCATCGTGAGCTGGATCTGAAGTTCGAAAACAAACTCGAGGGATCTCATCCTCGAGGGTTATTAATCCGAAATAAAACTGTTGGCTAAATGGCCCGAGTTAAGTGGGATCCGATAAAACGCCACTTAACTCGTCCTGCACATGATAAATCAAATATACAATAGAGTAGCGTAAAACAGAGAACGAGTCCTAAACGGACCTGGTAGAAGCTCCAAACGGGTCCACGCGCCTAGGCGGCGAGCTCCTACACCGTACCTACACAATCAAGCTAAAAACTAACGCCCGCATGATGAATCACACATCCTATAGCATGCACACACAATCAACACAATCACGCATCAATCAACACACATCAACCTATATCAATTCTAGCAAGTCTACTTAGGCTAGTTTGCATTAGATCATGATCATCGCCTAGTTATCCTAATTAATTTCTTAGCCTCCATTTTTAACACCACTCAATCAAACAAATTTCATATTTTATCCTTAATCAAATCTACATTTATATATATTATTATAACACACACACAAATCCTGCCATGCAATTCTAATAATTAACATTTTTAAATAATTAAATTAAAATAAATTATACCTCGCGTCGTCGAAAATCGGCGACGGCTAGGGTTTCCGTTTCGTGGCTCGAAACTCGAATTCGGCACCTAGCGGCGTCCGAAGTCCGATCAGATTGGACCGGGTGCGTTCGGCGGATGATCCGGCGAATTTCCCACGAATCCAATTTTCCGGCGGTTCCGGCAGTTTTCCGGCGAGTGTCGGTCGGATTCCGACGGTTTTCCGGCGATGATTCGGGACGGGGCAATCAGGGGGTCTATCGGCACCAGCTCGACGAGCTTGGTCCAATGGTGGTGTCAAACAGGGTAGCCGAGGCGGCGATGGCCGTCGACGGCGGCGTTGAAAATGGGCGGCGGTGGCGGTGTGCTCCGATCGGGGCTGCGGCCGGCCTCGACGGCGGTCGGGATGGTGGGGGAAACGTCGGCGACGGCGAGGGGGTGGTCGTCAGGGCCACAGCGGCGGCGGCGCGGCCCGGACGGCGGCGGAATCCGGCTCGGAGTGGCGACGGCCGAGGTGGTTTCGTGGGGCGATTCCGACGTCGTGGCGGCGAGATGGTGGCCGGGGTGGGTCGTGGCGGCACGGCGACTGCACGGCGGGGCGGGGCGGCGTTGATCGGCGGCAGTGCGGCGTCGGCAGCGGTGGCGGCGGCGACGACCGTGGGTGGCGCGGCTAGGGTTTGGAAGGGTAAGTGTCGGGAGGAAGAAGAAGTGCTGTAGTGGCAGTTTCGTAAATAAGTATTGACTCGATTCCTACTCGAGTCAAAATAATAACTAGTTCGTAATAAATTCTAAAAAAATCTAGAAAAATATGGAAAAATTCCATAAAATAAAACAAACACAACAACATCCAAATGACATGCTCTATAACTAATAACCCACCTGAATATGATCCAACGCGTCCTAATTCGTCATTCGGCCCTAAAAATATTCTACGATAAAATAAAAATAACAATCAATACTGTATACCTCCATATACTTGATAACCCATTTTTCATCATCTTTCAGGCGTTATCATCGTACACTTGAGCATACATGACCCTCATCGCTCATAACTCACAGCTGGCCTCAGCTCAGCTCGCGGTCCATGAAGCTGACTCGACTCGAACCAACGGTTGAACCGACTGGTTCACTCCCGTAAAACTCTGACTCGAGTCACGGGTTTTACACCTACTCACTCCAACCCGATTTGGTTCGGTCTTTTTGGTCCAGTTTAGCCCTTCTTCGGTTACTGTTTGGGTTGGTTCGGTTCAGTGTTAACCTGACCAGATCTAGTTTGGTATGACCCGGTTCGGATTAGTTCAGCTTTTAATATTTTTCTTTAAGCATCAACTGATTTGACATTATAAAAGCGGTGAATAAGATTATTTTGAGGAATTGTTGATAGTAAGCATACATGCATTATGTAGATGATGTTGTTAGATGTTGAGTGTGGGGTTTTGTGATAGGTGTCGGAGACTGAGCTTGTTAATTGCTTGAGGCTGGGAACTTAGCCGATCAGGGTCATTAAAACTCATTTCTTTTTTATCGCAATATTCTGGCGTGGTTTTGCTTTTGAAAGGAATAAAAACGTGTGAAGTGGATGTTTTATTGAATCATACTTAACATAAGTGTTCCATATTATTTTGAAAACGAAAGTATTAAGTGGCACATTTATTGGAAAATCTACTTAATATAGGACCATTTAAAAATGAGTTTTTAAATGGATTAATAACTTTCGAAGATGAGAATCCTTGAGTCGATTTTGAAAACACCATAAGATCTATTATAAATTGCCTTATTTCTTAAAGCCTACGTATATATATCCCTACCCAAGATTAATATTTTATGTATGTTTTTTGGATTAAATGTGTGATGTGAGGATGATGCTCTAGTGGTGGGACTACGAACGGTTGTGTCAGTTATTGATTCTCCCCCCTTTGTCCTGTTGAGAGGACCTGGAAGTGGACCCATTACCCGCCCATTTGCTGTGTGATTTGGGCACATCATTGGCAACTCTACATCCAAAATTTCTCACACCCAGGGGGCGTAGTGCATACAGGTATTTTACGATATATGTCATGAGTACAGTATATTTGACCGGTCTTTTGAGCTCTAAGATGAATGCATGGAGGGTTGATGTGGATGTTAGACATTGTATGGTGGTCTATGTCATGGGTGCCCCCAATTGGCCTTTGGCGGGTCACACCTGATATGTTCTGTGAGAGTGTCCTTTGCTGGAATGTTACTGTGTGATTTACGAATGTTCTCGCGAGTTGTTGAACTCATTTGTTAGTTTTGATATAGTTATTTTCAAATTTAATGACACTGGTTGTTGACACGTTTTATTTCCGTGTAGGTGCGGTGCTTTGTGTGTTGCTGACAGACGAAGAAGGACAATGAAGTTTTTTTACATACATTTGGGGTAGCTCAGAAACCAGTTTGCTTGGGAGCTCGGGTTAGATGTAACTCACTTGATTAATTAACACCTAGGGTTGGTTCATAGGTGAACCAAGTTAAGTTAAGGATTTAAGTAGGGTTGCTAAGCGAGCGAGCATGCTGAGCTCACATTGTGCTCGAACTTAAGTCGAATAGATCAAAATTTATTTAAATTTAACTCAAGATCGAACAAGCTTTGAGCATAAATGCTCAAAATCGACTTGAATATTTCTGATATTGTTCAAGCTAGACTCGAACTCGAATACACTTAAACTGTTAAATTTTAAGGAATTCGAAACTATAGCTCGTTTGGGAGTTCGAAACAAGATCGTATGGTAGCTCGAAACCAACTCGCTTGGGAGCTCGAAACCAGTTTGTTTATGAGACTTGAAACCAGCTCGATCATAAACTCGAAAGTAACTCGTTTTGAAGAAAAACATACAATTATAGAGATTAAAAATTAACAAAATAGTCTATTAACATATTTATATTAACTATCTCAATAATAAAAGGTTTTTTCAAGTTTCAACCTAAATTTTAATTTTTTTACAAAATACCTAAGACACCATTTAACAGTATACATTTCAAAAAAATAAAATGCTTTGAAATGTAAACCCCAAAAAAAAATCCCATTAAGTTAAAACACTAAAGCAGCGAATAAAATATGCAGCCTCAACATGCCTAAATAATTTCAGATATTACTTCATTTTTTATAACACGTAAATCATAAGAAATAATATTCCCCTTACTCAAGTGTATCAAAATACCTACAGTCCTATCTCCTCCATTGATCTAATTTTTTTAACTAAGCATGTTAAGCACCAAAATCACATGAAACACCACTTTTAAATTTTTGGTAAAATTTGAATTAAAACATAAACCTCATTTGAAGACACACGACCAACATCCACTGCTCTCCATTGATCTCCCACGAATTTTTAAACAATTATATAATGAACAGAACTTTCCACTCCATGGAAAACTTTGTAACTAAGCACACGTTCACCAATACAACATTTTTTCAGATCAAAGCACACAAAATCAATAATTTCAGCATTTTTTAAGGCGCTGCCTCAATGTTGTTTGTTTGGAATTTTGTGGCATTGAGTATTTTGTCTCAAAAAATCCCGACTTGCTGACCATTTTTTACTCTACAATGACAACAGGAAAAGAAGAATGAAGCATACGAACCAGCCTTGCGGACGGCGACCTCGAGCTTGTGCGGTTGGGGCTGCACGGGTGCATCCTTGGCCTCCTGAACGGCGCGCTTGACGAGGTTGGTCTAGTGGCACTTCCCTTGGGTGTGGACGAGGTAGTTGCCCTCATTGTTGTGAAGGGTGAGGCAGAGCTTGCACTCGTAGTTGCCCAGGTGGTTCCTCATGAAGTAAGGGTCCTTAACCAGATCGATTGTCCCCATGGCCAACTACCGCAGCCTATCCCTCTCGTCGATCGCCTCGTTTTGCGCCGCCACTTCCGCGCTTTGACCCCCATTCCTTGTTCATATTCGCTCTCCTCCATTCAAGACCTCCAGCGCCGTTTCCGGCGACGGCAAGCACCGGCGATAAGGGCAGCTCCGGCGACGGGCTAGTGACCGGCAGGAGAAGGTGGAGATTGGAGGAGGATCGATCTGATAGGCTTATATGGGCTAGTTGGTCTAAAATGTATGGTTTCGGGCCCACTAAGATAAGCCCGTGGGGATTATTGATGGATGTTAGATCATATTGGAAGTTGATTACAAGTATAGTAATTTTATATATATATTTTTATTTTGATAATAAAAGATAAATTTTTTGACTATCTTATCAATATTTTGGGTGGTCCACCTCTTTTATAAGTTATAGTGCATAATTTGCTAACCTTATGATTTTAATTAATTAAACTATAATAAATAATTAAATTATTAAGACAAAGGTTTTCTACCGGTAATAGACTCATGTTGATTAAAATTAATTTTTGTTCTTTTATTATAGTAAAATTATTTTTTAGAATTTATATTAATAGTTAATAATAATATTTTTTTACAATTTTAAATGTGTTTTAGATAAATAAGTAATATTATATATATTATTATATTATAATATCGAGTTGAGTTTGAGTTGAGTTCGCGTTATTACTTAGTTGAATTAAGTTGAATACTGACTTAGCTCAAATTTTATTCATAAAATTTAAATTTAAAATAAATTTGACTTTAAATATTTAAATATCAAATTTAAAATTAAACCCAGTGGAACCGAATAAAAATAACGACAAACTTGATTGTTCACTTAGAAGTCCACGCGAGAAATTTTTTTGTAGCCTTCCTCTCTTATCAACGTATCTTCCATTGCTACAGGGGTGCCATTGTTACGGAAGTGTGGCCAAGTATGATTTAAAAGATTTGACTCGCTTTAGGGTGGCAGACATAGAGCAAACGTGCCTAGTTTTAGGCATGAATAATATATTATTTGTAGATGGATAACATATAGTAGGAGCTCTTCTTCGAACGCCTCCCATGGCTTCTTCCATGAACAGCTCCAAAGCTCCTGCCTTCAAGCTCCTTCCGCCACCAAAACCAACCCACAAACAAAACCCAGATGCAGTTTTTTGTTCTTTGTCTCTGACGAGGAGATCTGCTGCACTCTTCTTCCTTGTTGGAACCCCTCTGAGCAGAGAGTTGCTTGTGCCGCTCACTTCCCTGGCTAGAGAACGAAGAAACAAAAAGGTCATCCCCATTGAAGAGTATGCCACCAGCCGTGAGTTTTCCTGCCTCATCTTTCATGTTTATTTCTGGATTTTTTATCCATTATAATTGTCAGCCCAAACAAGTTTTTCATCCTCATCTTTCATGTTTATTTCTGGATTGTTTTTCCATTATAATTATCTGCCCAAACAAGTTTTTCATGTTGGAAATTTGTGAAATGCAAATTTATATGCTCTTTTTTTGTTGATTTCTTTTGTTTATTTATGTATGAAACATGCAATTAGCTGTCTTTTTATCGTTTTAGTGATCTACATACAATGTTGAAATGTTTATTTTTTGTTGTTGTTAGGGTACTTAATTTTTCTTTGTTATCACAACTAATGAAGTTATATATGCAGTGGCTATTTTGCATATAGTGGTCTTATTATCCTTATTAATTTTTATTTTGTTCTCGAGTTTGCTTGGAGAACAATTATTTCTTTTAACACTAAGAAGTTAAAATCCAACTGAAATGAATTTTACTGAAAAAGTTGATGTTTTCTATTGATGTTTATGTTGTAATAGTAGAGGAAAATCTTTAAATATGAGTGTGGTTAATACAATAGCTACATTTTGCCTTGTTAACCATCTCTGACCTAAAATTTGCATTCATAAGACAGCTGATGGGTTGAAGTACTACGATTTAATTGATGGCAATGGTCCAAAAGCTGACAAAGGTTCAACTGTCCAGGTTTGCATTTCTTGAGCTACAAAAGATTGGAACTGTTAAAATAAAATGGTGGGAGTATGTTTTTAAGATGTGTATTCTATTTTCTCTGTATGGTGTAGGTGCATTTTGACTGTTTGTATCATGGTGTTACCGCTGTTTCTAGTCGGGAATCAAAACTTTTGGCTGGAAATCGGATTATTGCCCAGGTAGCCTTTGAGAGAATCGTGTGTTTCCTTGTTTGCTGCTTGTTTCTCTTCACAAGAGAAAATTCATGATAATTTTTAACTGTTAACTTGATATCTGACATGAATTGATAATGCAACTTTTCTAACGGCAATATCTGTTTGACATTTTCATATCCTTGTTGTTTTGTTGTAAACGATGTGTAGGATCATATATAGTATACACTGTTCTGAAGGCTCAAGAACGAGAAATGTGAGACTTTCCTCAAAATTACAAATATGGATTATAGCAACAATAAGATTTAAAATTGTTTCACTTGAAGTATGATATGAATGTGGCAAACTGACAGAGTATTGGGAGCCATGCCCCTCGTGCTACAATTAGTATGAATACTGTTGCGATACGATCATTAAGTCTGCATTACAGTTATCGAAACACCATAATGTTCAGAGCGGTGTGCATCATAATTGACCTATAGATTGTCTGAATTATATGTATTACGCTTTTAGCTGAGGAGGCTGAGAAGCTAACACAGTATTTATGCTAAAATAGCCATATGAATTCAAGGTTGGAGCACCGCCTGGTAAAGAGCGAAAAAGAAATGTTGTCGACAATCCAAATGGCCTCTTTTCTGCTCAAGCTGCCCCAAAACCTCCTCTAGCCATGTACACAATAATTGAAGGAATGCAAGTGGGAGGGAAGGTAGAAAAATCCATGATCAAACACTTGATAATAAGGAATATGGTTGATCAATTAATATGCATGTTTGCCTAGAACTTAAATAAAATTTCATTTGTGAGAATATCTCCATGCTCTTCCACAATTTCCTTCTTTCTGCAGAGAACTGTCATTGTGCCTCCAGAAGCTGGATATGGTGATAAGGGCATGAATGAAATCCCAGTAAGTATCTTAATTCTCCCCTTGTTTGTTTCATGATGTATGTACATTATGAATTGTTCTTACGGATTTTTTCTTTCAAATGAGGAAGGCTTTTGACAATTTGCACGACTCAGATTATTTTAGAACTGATCTAGTATTAGATACTATTACCAGAAATTGCCTTGAATATCAATTGAATAACACCTACTTTGTACATTTGGAATCTAATTATTCATGTGAAATTTTTAAAATTTTCGTGCATTTTTATTACCACTTTTTGATTGAATTGATCATTTCTATTTCTTATCTTCTAAAATTTCCAGCCAGGAGCAAGTTTTGAACTTAACATAGAACTTCTGGAAGTGCTACCTCCAACATAGTGCAAATACATATTTTCAGAGGAGGAAGTGATTGAGATTGTGTCAGGAGTTGCTTGCTTGTGAGGCTCTTTTTGTACTTTAAACACGCAAAACAGTTATAATTTTCTTTCACTACATGATTCAACAATATAATCCATTCTTAATATTAACTAATCATTATGTTTTAGTTTAAGATGGAAAATATTTAGCTTTAGAATGGAGACATACAATATTTTTTTCTGTGTAGAAAGAATATACCCTAGTAATACTACTAATTATTGAAGTTAGTTGTTTCTACTACGTACATTGTAGATCTAATTCTAACTTACTAAAATATCATTATAATTATCAATTTTAGTCGTGTCCAATTTAAACCAATTTTTAAGTCCTAAGTGAAGGTCTATTTTTTATTTTGGTCCGGCTGTATAATTCATATGCATAAATATTATTAGGAATACCTGCATTTGAATTCAATCTAGTAACATATGTTTTAGATGTTGTATCTTTTATCGTACCAGATTTATCTTTGGTTCAACAGCATCGAATTGGGGTCAATTGAATCTTCAAATCATAATTAAATGATTATATTAGACGGTGAAATGATTAATATTTGACTAAAATTTATTATAATAATGTGGCTTTATCAAAATAATGGATTTTGGGATAAAAGTATATCAGAAAATTAGATATATCAATGTAAAATTGTATGATGGTGCTAAACATGTTGCATTTAAGAAGGTACGAGGTAAGTACCCGTCCGGTTAAAATGGTGAGTCGGATACGAGTACAATACGATATCAATTTCTTTATATTAAATTGCTGATTTTTTTGTCCTCATTTCATCGGGTCTACCTGTTTTTGCATTGTGGTTGATTCTAATCCAAAAATTATTTTGGAGTATAATTTTGACTAGATTCGAATTCAAAAAAATTAGTGAATTTTAACATATTTATAATAATAATAATGCCAATCAAGATAACTTTGTCACAACATAATACATATTTAATTTAATATTTCTATTTATTTACTTACTACTATTTGTTATGAAAAAAACTTAGAATATAATTATATCTAAATTGAAAAACATAAATAAATAAGAAATTCCATTTAATTAGAACAATTTTATTTGAATGAATTTTTTTACATATTAATACCTTCTCAATTAAAGATTATTACTTACTTTAATGCAAAAATAAATTACGTTTAATATTTGTATGCGATCATTGTCTTCTAAAAATAAATAGATCGCTTGTTGCGTGTTTGAAACCTTTTATGGTCAATCATAGCCTCCCAAGGACCCATCATAGCGATTCTTGAGATTGTCCAACAACCCTCTAGGTTCGATCAAAGATGCCATCATAATCGCCTTTGTGCCAAAAATCCCAGAAATTCACCATTATGTCGGGAAATCAAAGAAATTAGTTCTGATCTTAGTGCCTTTGCGCTAAGAGAGTGCCCTCATGCCAAGAAAGTTGACCCGAGCTTATGTGGGATTTGGTTTAGCAGGGTTGCCTGCCTGGTTCCGTTAGCATTCTAGTCCAACTTGGTAGACGCCAATGCCTTTGCACTAGACCTATTTTCCCTTTCCATAAAATCCCCACTTCTCTAGCCATTTCACCTCCTTTACTCCATTGCTCTGACCTCCCTCCCTTCTCATCTCCTCCCCACTTCTTCCACAACCCTTTTAGGCCTAACAAAGCCCTCTCCAAGCCAGCCAAGACCCTAGGAGTGGTAAATTTTAGGGTAGAAAGCCCCAGGAGACCTCCTCCTAGCCCTTTTGAGGTAAAGGTTCCACCTTTGACCTCATGTCCAACTTTTATATGAATTTATTCTTTCTTTTGTGTTGGTTTTTATTTCTAGTATTTTATTTATATCGATATATGTCTTAGGAACATTTAGATCTTGGTTTTACCTTATTTGGAGTTCTATGAAAATAATTATGTATTTCTGAGTGTTGTATGCTCACTGTTAAGCATTGTTTTAGTAGAAAAATCATATCTTGTGTTGTAGGTAGGTTCTTTGGATGATTTTTATTTTGTTGTACTCAAAACAGTCAGATATACACTTTTTATGTTGGTCCCATTGCCTATTATGATCTGTATATAGGTGTAGGGGTGTCAAACTTGGCAAACGATGACAACTTTCATGGTCCTTGTGACCTGACCACCTCATTCGCTAATCTGTACACCATGATTTAGTTAGCTAATAATGTCAATCCTTTGCATGGTTATATATCTGTATGTTGGCAAGCTCTTGAAAAAACCCCTAATTGCATGGTATGGTTGTTGTGCTTTATGACTGTTTTGCTAAGCTCTAAGATGGTGCTCCATGGTGAGCAACCTAAAAGAGGTTAATAAAATCTGTAAAAATTACATAATGACACCCTAATTTTCTACAGTAAATGTTTAAGTTTGGGAACAAGTAAAAATCATTTAGGTGGTTAAATTAGTCGATATTCTGAAGTGTGTAGGAATGCAAGGTGAAATCCTAGTTCTTTGACTTTGGATGTAAAATCAAAAAACCTAGTCAAATAGTAATGAAATTGGATGAAATTCCTTCTGTAACACCCCAAATCTGGTTCACGCTCGTGAACCGAACCGGCATGTTACAGGCCCCGGTTAGGTCGGCTAACCCGAACCTAACTCATGCGGATCTAATCTCGGCGCCTTAAGATGAAGATACGATCCGTCATAAATGAATGCATGCACAAAATCCTAACATGGTACTACATGAATGACATGCAAATTAAATTTCACACCATCACAATTACGAGCAAAATCGATGAAAATTCTGAAGTAAAACTGACAGAGTCTCCCTAAAAGTGCAATTATGGGCCCACCCTGTCAAAATAATATATAGCAAATATATCGGCATGCATTAACAATCACACAGAATCTCATTTATAACGTATTCATTCTGAAGCTTGGGTCTCAACCCACTACGCTTCCGCTGCGCAACTCTGATCATATTTTGCATTCTGTTATCGTGTCTTAGCATTTCATTCACATCATATCATCATGCTCAAACATTTAATCATGTCATTCACAATATAATAACATAATAATCACAATATTAAACATTCAGAAATCTAACATGTGTGTGTGCACAAGACCTCATTGCTCCTCCGTCCAAGCTGGCTCCTCCAACTCGTGATTATTACCTACATATAGTATAAAAACACGTCACTAACAAGTGTTACTAGTCCGGAAAATAAAATAACTATAACAAGCTGGCTATGAGAGCAAACTCTCATATGAAAGAAAACATCATATACTCCACGTGAACACTCTGAAGGGCACTACTGAGGAGCCACTGGGCTGCAGACCCGGTAGCATCCCGAACTTACTGATCTGCTGCTGGTACTGTGCCGCTCTCGGCACTTCTTTTTCAGTACTTCACATAAAACTTTATCCTAAGCCCTCTCCTTACCACCATATTTCTCCTGGCCTTGAGCACGAAGGCCGAGTACTCTCAGGCAGTCGCCTTTAGTACCCTTTGAACCACAAGTCCGGACATGCGCTGTACGTAACAGTACCCGTATACCTCCACGTTCTCCGGGTGTGAGGAACTCAAACGCGGAGTTGTCAGGATCCCTCGGGAATGGAACAGTCCACTGGCACTAATCCAGAGCCCGCTTTGACTATCACGGCATCCTCTGCATGGTACGTGCAGTCAATTTCTCCATCTCTCGTCTCACAGAAATGCGAAAAACTATATATATATATAGGCTTGGGTAGGGAGTTATATAATAGGTCCGAAGGCAACTTGTGGTAGATCTTGTTTTCAAAATCATCCTCGAGGGATCTGTTAAGTGTTTAAAATATACAATATTTACCCAAGTTTTTAATATGATTTTGCACTTCTCGGGTATAAACATTATTAATTAAGTAATATTTTACTTTATTATTTTAGTTAATTAATATTTTATTATATATGCTTAACTTTGATGTTTTAATGCAGAAAAAGATGAATAAATTAAGCTTTGGATTTGATTGGTCATGACACTTGGCGCCACCCAATGGCTACAATGTATGGTGTTCAATGGAGTCGAACAGTTGGAAACTTAAAGGGACATTATAATTAATTAGATTACGTCGATTTGTGAACACCCTCTTCGAATTCTTGTATCTCCACTTCTATATAAAGGGGTGGTCATTTGTTGTTGATCATATCTCATCTCTTGGCTTCAGATTGTAGTAGAAGTAGTAGTTTTAGTTTTTGTAATTTCTTTCTCTTTCGTAATAAAAGTTAGTTTCTTCTTTATATTGTTTTTTATTTTTATTATGGAGTAGTCTATTATTTCGTTCTAGAGAAGAATGGAACTTAACATGATTTAATTGAATCTATTTCAAGCTTTTACTCTTTTATTCAATCGGAATGTTTGAATTATCATATTCTTAATGCTAAGAATAGATTGATCACCTATTTTTAGATCATGAGGTTTAATTAGATTTCGGGAGAAATTAATTAGATTAGTCATTGATAATTCATCATACGACGAGTCTTTTGACTTGTTTGTCGTTGTGGTCGGAAGATACACAACACCGTATGCGGTTGTAAGGCAATTCTTAATGCGTTATTTTGTTGATTAATCAATTATCACCGGGAGGTAGAAATTGAGGCAAAATAATAGAAGCATGAAGGAGCGGGAGCCACCATGTCATATAATTATCCTAGATCGACAATCCGAGGGAATAAAAGATAAAAGTAAGATATGATGAAGATTAAAATCATGTTAAGGGAAATTCGACTCTAGAACGAGTTTTATAATTTTGACTTCTCTTTTAATTTAAAGTTAGTATTTAGATTCCGTTAAGTTAATTATTTTTATCATTATATTAACTTAACGGAATCTAAATACTAACTTTAAATTAAAAGAAGTCAAAATTATAAAACTCGTTCTAGAGTCGAATTTCCCTTAACATGATTTTAATCTTCATCATATCTTACTTTTATCTTTTATTCCCTCGGATTGTCGATCTAGGATAATTATATGACATGGTGGCTCCCGCTCCTTCATGCTTCTATTATTTTGCCTCAATTTCTACCTCCCGGTGATAATTGATTAATCAACAAAATAACGCATTAAGAATTGCCTTACAACCGCATACGGTGTTGTGTATCTTCCGACCACAACGACAAACAAGTCAAAAGACTCGTCGTATGATGAATTATCAATGACTAATCTAATTAATTTCTCCCGAAATCTAATTAAACCTCATGATCTAAAAATAGGTGATCAATCTATTCTTAGCATTAAGAATATGATAATTCAAACATTCCGATTGAATAAAAGAGTAAAAGCTTGAAATAGATTCAATTAAATCATGTTAAGTTCCATTCTTCTCTAGAACGAAATAATAGACTACTCCATAATAAAAATAAAAAACAATATAAAGAAGAAACTAACTTTTATTACGAAAGAGAAAGAAATTACAAAAACTAAAACTACTACTTCTACTACAATCTGAAGCCAAGAGATGAGATATGATCAACAACAAATGACCACCCCTTTATATAGAAGTGGAGATACAAGAATTCGAAGAGGGTGTTCACAAATCGACGTAATCTAATTAATTATAATGTCCCTTTAAGTTTCCAACTGTTCGACTCCATTGAACACCATACATTGTAGCCATTGGGTGGCGCCAAGTGTCATGACCAATCAAATCCAAAGCTTAATTTATTCATCTTTTTCTGCATTAAAACATCAAAGTTAAGTATATATAATAAAATATTAATTAACTAAAATAATAAAGTAAAATATTACTTAATTAATAATGTTTATACCCGAGAGGTGCAAAATCATATTAAAAAACTTGGGTAAATATTATATATTTTAAACACTTAACAGGATCTCATCCTCGAGGGGTTATTAATCCGGAAAACTATTCGGTTAAATGGCCCGAGTTAAGTGGGATCCGATAAAGCGCCACTTAACTCGTCCTGTAGGCATTAAAACAAACATACAATAGAAAAGAGTAAAACAGACGAGTCCTAAACGGACCTGGTAGAAGCTCCAAGTGTGTCATCGCGCCTAGGTGGTGAGCTCCTACTCTGTACCTACACATCAAAACTAAATACTAACGCCCGCTAACTAAATGATGCATCAAATCCGACATGACCATCACACCACAATACAAACATCAACCATAACAATCAACAATTATAAATGTAAAAATAATTCCAACTTATCCTATTAACACCTATTTTATTATATTTCCTAAGTTACGTTGTACTCGATTATCATACTCAAATTTACTTTACTTCATTAGCTCATTTAACCTTCATTCCCTGTTAATCACATCATGCACGTGTTTACTTCATTCATAATCTTAACATTCATCATAATAATTAATCAACCCTAGCATGCTATGCAAACAATTATCATCAATTTTAAATAAATCAATCGGAGGTAATTATACCTCACGTTGTCGACAATCGGCGACGGTTAAGGTTCCGTCGCGTGTCTCGGAACTCAAATTTGGCGCTCATCGGCGTCCGAAGCTCGATCGGGCTCGACTGGGTGAGCCCCGCAGAAGATCCGGTGAATTCCAGAAATTCTGGTTTTTGGCAGTTTTCCGGTAGCTGCTGGCGGTTTTCCGGCAGCTTCCGGTGGTTTTCCGGCGACAATCGCCGGCGGCGTCTACTGGCCGGAAAGTGGTCGTGTTGGGTACCCTTGGAACCGGCTCGGCGAGCCCGACTCATCTATGAGGTCGACGCGGCCAATGGAGGCGGCGGCTCGCCGGAAAAAGGCTAAGATGGAGCGGCGGCGATGGGTCGCTAGATCCGGCCGGCCAGGCCGGCGATGGCCTCCGCTCCGGTCGGGAATGGCGGCTGAGGGGTCGAGGGTGCCGAGGCGACTGTTGGATCGCGGCGGCGATGGTGCCTGGCGGCGCGATTGGCGACGGAAGCACGACGCAAAGGCACGGCTTCCTCACGTCGCGGCGGCCAGCTCGTGGCCGGGCCTGGTCGGGGCGGCAGGGCGACGCCGTGGCCGGGCTGGGCGGCGTCGATCGGCGGCCAGGCGGCGTCGGCCGTGGCGGCGGTGGCGCGCGAACAGGGGCAGCGCGGCGGTTAGGGTTTGGGCGTGGGGGAGAAAAGGTCGGGGTGAAAACTTAGTTGGGTGGCAAACTCGTAAATAATACTTGACTCGTCTTCGGCTCGAGTCAAGTATCATAACTAACTCAAAGTAAATCCTAAAAAAATCCATAAAAATCGGGAAAAATCCCATAAAATCAAACAAACACTAAAACATCATAATGATATGCTCTAAGACTATCAACCCACCCAAACTGCCCGTAATGCATCCTAACGCGATAAACAGCCTAACACTAATTCTACGATCCACTATATATATAATAATAATAAAAAATAAACTGCATGCCTTCATATACTCTGATAACTCATTCTTTTCTGCTGTGTTCATGACGTCATCATCGTATACTTGGGTACGCATGACCCTCATAGCTCATACACGCGACTGGCGTCGGCTCAGTGCACGTGTTCTGAAACTGACTCGACTCAAAAATAACGGTCGAACCGACCGGTTCTGAATATAAAACCCTGACTCGAATGGTGGGTTTTACACCTTCCACATCTTAGGTTGTATCCCAGTATCATAATATCCAAAATTGAAAGTATTTGGCTTGGTATATCACTAGTTAGGAATTTCCCAACCCAATAGGTTCACCCAACTCCAGAGATGACCTAGCTGATACCTACCATTTTCGAGCCCACTTAGGCCCAACCAATTGGAGTTTAGACATGAAATCATACTAGACTCAAGCCTACAGTGTTAGCTAACTACACCCACCAACCCAATCAGATTTTGAAGTTTTCAAGCCCATGAATTGCACTCAACAAATTAATACACGACCGAGGAATATTGTTTCCAACACCTTAACTCGACCTTAGGGGACTTAGTTTATCATGTTAGCTCTTAGGCCGGAACTTGGTAATTTTTGTGTCTAACCCGTAGAGTAATAAGGCCAACGGGGTACAAATTTCATCCCATTTGGACACCGTTTGTGTAAAACCCTAGCTTCGGGTTAAGGTTTTACCCGATTGTTGCCTTTCTGGGTTCGGACTAGCCTTGAGTTGGTTCAGCTTTCAGACCATAAGTATGAGGCCTAAATGACCATATGTGTAAAATTCACGACTCAAGTCACGGTTGTATAATTGCTAGCTGCTCGGTTAGACCATTTATTTGGATTGGGTCATTTTTACAACACGTGCACGGGGCCGAGGTCAACCATGTGTATATCTTATGAGGGTGTATGTATACCCAAGTATATTATGATAGCGTCAGATACCCAATAGCAGACTAAATTATTAGTATATACAAGAGTATGCTATAATTATTTTATTTTTCTCAGTGGATCGAAGAAATTAGATCTAGCCCGTTGAGTTTATTAATATGGGTAGGTTAGGATTTTTTAGTTGGATTGGTAGCTTTTAGAGCATGACATTCGATAGATGTTGGCTGTATTTTATTCCCATTTTTATTTTTGACCCGTGTCCATGACGTATTTCACTCGCATCCATGACGTGTTTGACTGGCCTTGACAGGCAACTTTTAGGAGTTTTTAAAATTTAGTTTACATTTAATTAGTCTTATATATTCGAGTGTAAACTTTTAGGAAAAAAAACACTAAACATATCTGAAAGCCCGACCCTTTTCTTCCCCAAGTTCCTTGACAGAAACCCTCACCCCCAGTGACAACGCCACTACTGACAAAGACCTCGCCACCGGCCAGTCCCTCCTCACCACTGACCAACCTCTTCCTCCCTTCGTTCAACCTCTTTCCCCCTTCCCTCTCCTCTACCCTAATCACCTCCTCTTCCCGCCTTGGCCACAGACAGTGGCAACTCGCCACCACTGCAGCCGGCTAATTTCCGGCCAATGGCCACCCACTTTACCTCCCCCACCTAGTCCCAACCCTACCCTCCCTTCTCCTCACCGTGAGGCAGTCACCGCTACCACCCCTCGGCACCATTAGCAGCCGCAGCCGCCGCCATTGTCACTGATTCTATCTAAAATCATTGTGAGATGCCTTTTGCTCCTCCAATTTTTTTAATTCATTTTAATCATTATTCATATCATCCATAATTTTTATGAATTAATCATGATTTTTGTTAATATAATAATCTTATAATTTCTTGATAATTGTCTTTGATTAATAAATTTTTTATTTAATTTAACAATTGATAGTGATTAATAATGATTTATATCACTCAATTATGAAATTAAATATGTTATTGATGATGTTTAAAATTGTGAAGTTGTGTATTAATGTTATAATTGTGTAAGTTAATTGTCTAATTGATTAGAAAGTTAATTCATGATGAGGATTGAATGTAGTATATCATAATTAGGGTTACTAAGCTAATTAGATGAAAAATATCATAATTAAGGTTACTAAGCTAATTAGATGTAGCATATCATAGTTAGGGTTACTAAGATAATTAAATGTGGAATTGCTTATCATTGACGTAGTCACTATTTAAATTTATCAAGATATGTTCCAATTAGGATTGGTGACCGATTAATCAATAATAGATGCTAATGAAGAGCATGTCTAATTGTCGATGCTAGTTCAATACATAATTAATTGTGAATTACGAATTATTTTCCTTTGTGGCTCGTTAGTAATATTCATTTAATTAGTTATTACTTCTTTACTATTCACATTGTTTCATGTGATATTGCTTATTATTTTTTATATAGTTGTATCGTTACTCTATCTAATTGATCATGTTATGTTTTTGATGTTGAGTATCATGTCTGGATTTGGTGTTATAGTTGTGATTATATTCATATGCATTCATTTCATTCATGCATCATATAGTTAACATGGGCGTTAATGTGCAATTTTATTGTGTAGGTACAAAATAGAAGTTCATCATTTGGGCACGAGACCTTGTTTGGAGCTTTTACCAGGTCCATAGGACTCGCCTCTTGATTTGTTGTTCTATTCTATCATGGTTTTGTTTTGTAAATCATAGGACGTGTTAAGTGATTGTTTTATAGGATCCCACTTAATACGGGTCATTTAAACGTAATGTTGCCTTCGAGCTACTTTTGAAAACTTTGATCCACAGCAAATTGCCTTCGGGCCTATTTATATGATCCCCTTCCCAGCCTTATAAATAAAGGGTTAACCGGATTTTCTTATAAACCAAGAGGAGAAACTAACTTACACATACTGTGAGAGGGCGTATGTGCGAGTCACATCGGGCTCTGGATTCGTGAGAGGGTCGTTTCATTCCCAACGAATCCTAATAACTCTATGTGTGGAGCTTCCTCACACCTGGAGAGGCATGGAGTATACAGGTACTATTATGAATAGCGCATGTCTAGGCGTGTGGTATCAAAGAGTATGAAGGGGACTGCATGAGAGTACTCAGCCTTTGCGCGCTAGGCGGGGAGAAATATGGAGGTTTGGAGAGGGCTTAGGATACTGGTATTCTCGAGAGTGAGACTTATGACAAAATGCCAAGAGAGGCATAATGTTAATGTTGGTTAGTTTAGGATGCTATTTGGTCTACAACTCGATGGTTCCTCAGTAGTTACCCTTTTGAGTGTTCGGAGGAAGTTATATGAATGTTTGTTTTACATGAGAGTTTGTTCTTATTTGCCAGTTTGATATTTAGTTATTTTTTGACCAATAACAACCGTTGTTGGTGTTTTCTATTATTTATGTAGGTGAGGATTAGGAATGTAATATGTCAGCCTTGGCGGAGGAGTAATAACTGCTTAGTGCAGAAACATATCTGGCGCTATGTGTTTCAATTATTAGTTTTCTTGGTTATGATGTATCATTTTGTAATAATTTGCTTCATGTAGAGATGACGATAATATGTTAAAACTGATATATCAACTGTGACAGATATAATGAACAAATGGGTCGAGACCTAGTCTATATGTTTTGTTTTGTTATTGTGATAATTATGGCGTATTATGAAATGGTAAATTTTGCATTGTGTTATAGTATATAATTATATTGTTGTTTGATAGGTTGACCTTATTATACTTTTAGGGGATGCTCTATCTATTTTATTCTAAAATTCTCTAAAAATTTTATCATAATTTAATTAATTTTGAATAGGATTACTTGTCATAACATTCACATAGCATTTTGTTAGGTATGCATTTCATGCATGCATTGGTTGCGCATTATGGTGGTTTTCTTTTCCATCTTGAGACATCGAGTGGGTCTAGGTCCCTTTCGCTTAGGTTGGGGTCAATCGACTTAACCGATATAAGAGATGGCTCAGTCTACCGTAACAATTCAAGTTTGGTTTGGGAATAACCAGATTTGGGGTGTTATAATTTTGGTGTCAAAGCCAACTCTTAGTCAATTAGGATGGGAGATGCCACTACAAAGTATTGTGTGTGCAATTACTACTCCAAGGCCAAATGGCAGGTATGTTTCTAGTTTTCTTGTCCCAGTTTATAGATTTCTCACTAGTTGGTGGCATGATAGAGTATTCAACATTTGATCTATGAGTTTTGGTGACCATGGTGGCACAAACTCACAGGACTCAGAATAGGGCCACACCGCCATCTTCTCCTCCTAGGCATGCTAGCCCTTGCCATAGTGAGACAGTGTCCAATCGACTGAGAACCACACCACCATCAAGAAAGCGTAGTATGTTTGCTTCGGCCAGCCACTGTAGTATGAGTAGTCATCAAACTGAGAGGCATGCAGCCATTGCCTAACTGGCTGAGGTACATATGCAAATGCAGGCATACCTAGAGGAATTAAAGAGAGAACTCAGGTAGATAGCCCTTTTAGTGGCTCGGGTGGAAAAGAAGCAATCAGTGGATATAAGGTGTGAGGGGAGCCCACTTCTCCCATGGGCCCTCCGCTACCTCCTCCTCCACCGATGCATTAGGAAACCATTCCTATGACAGCTCCTCTGATTGCTCATATTTAGGTAGGGATGGGTACAGGTGGCAGTGGTGATGCTAGAGTTGGCAATACCTTGGCAAGGACGGTACCACCATCTTTTTAGTTTGAGCTCGGGGAAGGATCAAACAAATCAGCAGATGCAAGGAATCTCAAACTTTGGCAATATGAGCGCTCTGTAAAGAATGGAGAGTGCCAATTCTTGGGAAAGCTAGATGTGGAAGAAGATTTCCTATGGATTTCATCAGCTACTTGAGTATTCGGGAGTATGACATGCCTAATGGAGCACCGTATACGGATTATCACGGGGGCTTTTTAGGATGAAGCTAGGATATGGTGGGATTTAGTCATGACTTCCACCTTTGTAGGCAAGCAACCTTAGGATATTACCTGGGATGAGTTCAAGGTTGAGTTCGATAGAAAGTACTTTCCCCTAATGTTAGAAAGACGAAGGCAAGGGATTTACAAATGCTTAGGTAGACACTCATGATTGTGGTGCAGTATGAGGCAAGTTTCAGAACATTGAAAAGGTTTGCAACCATTTTAGTACTGACTGAACGACGGAGAGTCGAGCGCTTCTATGAGGGTCTACACTATGAAATTTGTATGACATTGATTGATAGGACATTTGTCACATTCAGTGATGTAGTGTGAGCCACAAGTGAAGTTGGACGAATCTTGGCTATTCGACCTCACCTAGACAATGACCAAAGACAACAACACCCTCGACCATATCAGCCTGCTGAAGGACAGAATAGAGGCACTAAACAGATATTTCAGTAGCAATGAGGGTAATGGATGTACAGGTCTAGGGTGGCAAGCCCCCACCATGTCAGACTTGTGAGCGTTGTCTAGTGGTGTTTGTAGAGTCAGTACAGATGCCTGTTTCAATTGTGGCAACCGGGACATCGGGCAGCAGTATGTTTGATGGCATAGCAACAATAGCTAGCCCTTCCAGTATCATCACAACAACTGGCACTCCCAACTCCCCTGCAACAACAACAGAGAGGCCGCCACGGCCAGTGTCATGGACAGAGAGGCGGTGATCAGCAACCACCAAGACAACAACAACGGGGTCAGAATTAGAAAGGTATAATGGCTACTGTGGTAGGGCACACTAGACAATATAGGGACAGATTGCAAGCACCAACAGCTTAGGGCCAGAGGGGTCCAACCTAGGTAGCACAACTAGTAGTACTCTCTACTCTGGCACAACAGCAGCCAGCAAGGATGTATGCAACCACGGTTGTTGAAGCAATAGAGGATACGCTTGTCGTGATAGGTATCCTTTCAATTGGCTTTATGCCCGCATGAGTTTTATTTGACTTTGGTTGCACACATTCCGTTATATCGTATGCCCACAAAGATAAGCTTGGAGGTCAAATAGAGAGCTAAGGGCATTTGTTATTGGTGTCCTCTCCCACTAGTAGAGTTACAGCTAATGGCAAATGTGTGCGCAATGTCACTGTTGAGATTCAATAGCGACAACTAGTAGTGGATTTTACACTATTCAGATGACAGAGTTCGAAGTGATCTTCGGGATGAATTGGATGTCTAGACAGGGAGTCCCGAAAGATTGTTGGAGGAAGACACTGACTTTTCACCATGGAAGGCAAAGTTTCTTTTCCAGGGTCAGGGCAAAGACAAAGAATGAGGTTGGATCTCCAATCAGAATGCACTGAAACATTTGGATAGGGGTTGTGAGTTGATGATGGCTACCTTAGTACCGACTGAGCAGAGTGGTTCAGAGGACAGATTGAGTATGTAGCAGATTCCAGTAGTCAAGGAATTTGTCGATGTCTTTCAAGAGGAGATCACTGGGTTGTCGCCAAAGAGAAAGGTTGATTTTGCTATTGACCCGATGCTAGGAATAACACCCATTTCTAGGGCCCCACACAAGATGGCGCCACTTGAGCTTTGGGAACTCAAGGAGCAGTTGTACACACTATTGGATCAGGATTTTATCGGGCTTAATGTATCACCATGGGAAGCATTGATGTTGTTTATGAGGAAGAAGGATAGGAGCTTGTTGTTATGCATCAACTATAAGATGCTAAACCATGTGTCCATTAAGAACTAATATCTTCTTCTTCACATTGATGTCCTATTTGACCAGTTGAGCTTTGTAACACCCCAAATCTGGTTCACGCTTGTGAACCAAACTGGCATGTTACAGGCCCCGGTTAGGTCGGCTAACCCGAACCTCACTCATGCGGATCTAATCTCGGCGTCTTAAGATGAAGATACGATCCGTCATGAATGAATGACATGCACAAAACCCTAACATGATACTACATGGGTGACGTGCAACCTAAATTTCACATCATTACAATTACGATAAAAATTCTGAAATAAAACAGACAAGGTCTCCCCTAAAAGTGCAATTATGGGCCCACCCTGTCAAAATAATATATATATATATATATATATATATATATACACATGCATCCATGATTTCATTCACACAAAATCTAACATATTATGAATTCATTCTGAAGCTGGGGTTTCAACCCACCACGCTTCCGCTGCGCATCTCTGATCATGTTCACATTCTATCATGTCTCATGCATTTGAACATGTCATTCACAATATAATAACATAACAACACAATATTAAACATTCAGAAATCTAACATGTGTGTGTGTACAAGACCTCATTGCTCCTCCGTCCAAGCTGGCTCCTCCAACTCGTGATTATTACCTACATATAGTATAAAAACACGTCAGTAACAAGTGTTACTGGTCCGAAAAATAAAATAACTATAACAAGCTGGCTATGAGAGCAAACTCTCATATAAAAAAAATCATCATATACTCCACGTGAACACTCTGAAGGGCACTACTGAGGAGCCACTGGGCTGCAGACCCGGTAGCATCCCGAACTTACTGATCTGCTGCTGGTACTATGCCGCTCTCGGCACTTCTTTTTAGTACTTCTCATGAAACTTTATCCTAAGCCCTCTCCTTACCTCCATATTTCTCCTGGCCTTGAGCACGAAGGTCGAGTACTCTCAGGCAGTCGCCTTTAGTACCCTTTGAACCACAAGTCCGGACATGCGCTGTACTAAATAGTACCCGTAAACCTCCACGTTCTCCGGGTGTGAGGAACTCAAATGCGGAGTTGTCAGGATCCCTCGGGAATGGAACAGTCCACTGGCACTAATCCAGAGCCCGCTTTGACTATCACGGCATCCTCTGCATGGTACGTGCAGTCGATTTCTCCATCTCTCGTCTCACAGAAACGCGAAAACTAAATATATATAGGCTTGGGTAGGGAGTTATATAATATGCCCGAAGGCAACTTTTGGTGGATCTTGTTTTCGAAATCAACCTCGAGGGATCTCATCCTCGAGGGGTTATTAATCCGAAAAATGTTCGGTTAAATGGCCCGAGTTAAGTGGGATCCAATAAAACGCCACTTAACCCGTCCTGCAAATAATAAGATAAACATACAATAGAAAGACGTAAAACAGAGTCGAGTCCTAAATGGACCTGGTAGAAGCTCCAAGCGTGTCATCGCGCCTAGGCGGCGAGCTCCTACTCCGTACCTACACATCAAAACTAAATACTAACGCCCGCTAACTAAATGATGCATCAAACTCAATAACATCACAATCACAATGCAAGCATCCATCAACATAACAATCAAAAAATCATAAAAATTAATTAATCCTAGCTCATCCTATTCATACTAATTTTATTATGTGTCTGTAACTTATGTCATGGTCACTTATCATGCTCTGACCTGATCTACTTCATTAGATCACTTACATTCAAGCACTATTCATCAAGTTATGTCTCTTATCACTTCATTCGTAATTAAGCATTAATCACATCAATAATTAGTCCTAGCATGCCGTGCTAACAATAATCAATTTTAAATAAATCAATCGGAGGTAATTATACCTCACGTTGTCGACAATCGACGACGGTTAAGGTTCCGTCGCGTGTCTCGGAACTCAAATTTGGCGCTCGTCGGCGTCCGAAGCTCGATCGGGCTCGACTGGGTGAGCCCCGCGGAAGATCTGGTGAATTCCAGAAATTCTGATTTTCCGGCGGTTTTCCGGCAGCTGCTGGCGGTTTTCCGACGGCTTCCGGTGGTTTTCCGGCGACAATCGCCGGCGGCGTCTACTGGCCGGAAAGTGGTCGTGTTGGGTACCCTCGGAACCGGCTCGGCGAGCCCGACTCATCTACGAGGTCGACGCGGCCAACGGAGGTGGCGGTTCACCAGAAAATGCATAAACAGAGCCGGCGGCGATGGGTGGCTAGATCCGGCCGACCAGGGCGGCGATGGCCTCTGCTCCGGTCGGGGAGGGTAGCTGGAGGGTCAAGGACGTCGAGCTGACCACCTGATCGTGGTGGCGACGGTCGGCGGCGGCGCGATCGGCGACGCAAGCGCTGCATCACCGCGGCGATTCCTCGCGTTGTGGCGGTCAGGGTCGACGCTGTGGCCGGGCTGGGCGGCGTCGATCGGCGGCCAGGCGGCGTCGGCCATGGCGGCGGTGGCGCGCGAACAGGGGCGGCGCGGCGGCTAGGGTTTGGGCGTGGGGGAGAAAAGGTCGGGGGTGGAGAAGAAATGGTTGGGTGGCAATCTTGTAATTAAGACTTGACTCGTCTTCGGCTCGAGTCAAGTATAATAACTAAGTCGTATTAAATCCTAAAAAAATTCATAAAAATCGGGAAAAATCCCGTAAAATCAAACAACACCAAAAAAATCATAATGATATGCTCTAGAACTATCAACCCACCCAAAATGCCCGTAACGCGTCCTAACGCGGGTAACGGCCCAAAACTAATTTTACGATCCATTATATATCATAATAAAAAAATGAACTGCATACTCTCATATATTCTGATAACTCATTCTTTTCTGCTGTGTTCATGACGTTATCATCATATACTTGGGTACACATGACCCTCATGGCTCATACACGAGACCGGCGTCGGCTCAGTACACGTGTTCTGAAACTGACTCGACTCGAAAATAACGGTCGAACCGACCGGTTCTAAATATAAAACCCTGACTCGAATCGTGGGTTTTACAAGCTTAGCAGTGGTCTTTTTGAAGATTGACTTGAGATCTGGTTACCACCAATTGAAGATCAAGGAAGAGGACATTTTGAAGATTGCCTTTTGGACAAGAGATGGACATTATGCATTTTTGGTCATGCATTTTGGCTTGATCAATGCTCCAATAGCATTCATGGACCTAATGCATAGGGTGTTTAGTCCCTACTTGGATCAGTTCATGATCATCTTTGTGGATGACAATTTGGTATGCTCTCCATTTAGAGAGGAGTATGAGCAGCATCTTTGTGTTGACTAACAAACCATGAGGAAGCACAGACCATATGGAAAATTTTGTAGTGTGACTTTTGGCTTTTAGAAGTCAACTTCTTGAGGTACTTTGTGTCAGAAACCGATATTTCAGTAGACCAGTGAAGATAGAGGCAATTGTATAGTGGGAGCAGCAGAGGACACCTTCAGAGGTTCAGAAGTTTCCATGGCCTAGCAAGTTACTACTGCCAATTTATATAAGGCTTCTCCTCTATAGCAACCCCTCTCATACAGTTAACTAGAAAGGAGGAACACTTTTTATGGACAGATGAGTATAAACAAAGCTTCAAGACACTAAAGGAGAGACTAAATTTGGATTCCGTTCTCACCTTGCCTGAGGGACATGATAACTTTGTGGTCTACATAGATGTGTGAGGAGTGGGCACCTTGGTTGTGTCTTGATGCAAAGAGGAAGAGTTATCACCTATGTATCTCGTCAGCTAAAGGTTCATGAGCATAACTATCCTACACATGATTAGGAGCTTACAGTAGTGATCTTCGCCCTCAGGATGTGGAGACATTACCTCTATGGGACTTCCTTCAAACTTTTGACTGATCATAAAAGTCTGAAATATATCTTCACATAAAAAGATCTGAACATCCGACAAAGGAGATAGCTAGAACTGTTGTTTGATTATGAGATTGATATCTCATACCATGAGGGCAAGGTGAGCGTGGTAGCAGACACCTTGAGTAGGAAATTAGTTTGAGGTTTAGTAGGAATGACAACAATTTTAGTAATTTAGAGTTATACGAACCAGAGGTAGTTGGTTGGAATAATGCCAAGACTCTCAATTTAGTCGATAATCCTTTAGCATATTAGGGTTGCACAGGAGGAGGATGTGTAGTTGAGTCAGTGGTTAGAGCAGGGGACTCAGTGAAACTTGACCAGAGATGTAGATAGATTAGTCAGACTGAGAGGTTGCTTCTTCGTTCTTAACATCTCTGAGTATCCCCGACTTCGCCATACTATTCTTCACTAAGCCCACACTTCGAGGTGCTAAGTGCATCCGAGTGGAGTGAAGATGTATCATGATATTTGACGATCATATTGGTGGCCAAGATTGAAGAGGGATGTTTTTGATACCGTCACCAGGTATTTGGTTTGTCAGCGATGAAGGCCGAACATATTTGCCCTAGTGGGACTTTACAGCTATTGGAGACCCCAAAGTGGAAGTGGGAGAGTATATCATATGACTTTCTGGTAGGGTTACCTAAGACCCGTTAGCAAAGAGATGTTGTGTGGATCATTGTGGGTCGACTAATGAAGAGTACACATTTCATACCAATAAGGATGGATTATCCGCTATCTACTTTGGCGACCTTATACCAAAATCAAATAGCGAGGTTACACGGAGTCCCTCTGAAAATCATATCAGATAGAGATCCACGATTTACATCTCATTTTTGGAGAACTTTTAGCTCAGCCATGGGCACCAAGTTGTTATTTAGTACTACATTCCATCACCAAATAGACGGGCAGTCTGAGAGGACCATTCAGATCCTCAAAGATTTGCTCAGGGCATGTAGGCCAGATTTTGGAGGTAATTAGGAAGAACATTTTCCTTTGGTGGAATTGGCATATAACAATAGTTACCAAGCTAGCATTAGGATGACACCGTTTGAGGCACTATATGGCAGGCCGTGTAGATCTCTAGTGTGTTGGGTTCAGAGCAGTGAGCCAATAGTAGTGGGGCCGGAGATGATTCAATAGACACAAAATGTAGTGATGTAGATCTGAGAAAGGATGAGATCAGCTCAAGACCAGCAGATGAGCTACGTTGATCAGTACTGACGTGAGGTTCACTTCGTGGTTGAAGATCATGTACTCTTGAAACTCTCCCCGACTAAAGGAAACAAGAAATTCAGTTCACAAGGGAAACTCAACCCTTGATACATTGGCCCGATCGATGTTCTAGAGCACATTGGTCAAGTGCCCTATCACCTTGCATTGCCACCTCACTTAGCAACCGTCCATGATGTATTTTACATATCCTTGTTGAAGGATCACCACCCAAATACCTCTCACATCGTTAGCTTTTGAGGGATAGATCTCTAACCCGACTTGATGTACCCGGCGAATGTAGTGAAGATCGTTGATTACCGGGTGAAGACTCTTAGACGTAAGGAAGTTCCATTGGTATGAGTGTAGTGGACTCAATGAGGAGTTGAAGAGTCTACGTGGGAGAGTGAGGATGAGATCAGGAGGAGATGTCCAGAGTTTTTGAGCTGCCAGCACCTAGACCAAGTATTTCAGTATTCGGATTTGAGCTTATTGGGTGATCCTTGTGATTGAAGCCTCCTCAATTTAAAATTTCGGCGATGAAATTTTTATAAAGAGAGAAGGTTGTAAAACCCACAACTTGAGTCAGGGTTTTATAGTCACCAGCCGATTGGTTTGACCAATTATCTGGATCGAGTCAGCTTTCAGAATATGTGCATGGGGCCGAGGCAACCATGTGTATGTGGTATCAGGGTGCATGAATACCCAAGTATAGAATGATAGCATCAAATTTGCAGAAGCATACTGCGTTATTAGTATATATGTGAGTATGTTGTGATGATTTTATTTTGCTCAGTAGATTACAAAAATTAGATTTAGATCGTTGATTTTATTAGGATGTGTTGGTTAGGATTCTTTTAGTTGGGCAGGTAGCTTTTAGAGCATGCTATTCGATGAATGTCGGCTTTATTTTATTCCCATTTTTATTTTTGACTTGTATCCATTGTGTTTGACTCATGTCTATGTTGTGTTTGACTCACCTTGACAACCCTAAGACAACTTTTAAGAGTTTTTACAATTCACTTCACACTTAATTAGTCTTATCTAGTCGAGTGTAAAATTTTAAGAAAAAAAAACCAAGACACTTACCCGAAAGCCTGACCCTTTTATTCCCCAAATTCCTCGACAGAAACCCTCACTCTCCCTATGACACGGCTGCCATTGCCGGTTATCTTACCGCTAGCTAGTCCCTTCCCACCTCCGACCAACCTCTTCCTCCCTTCCTTTCTCCTCTTTCCCCCTTCCCTCTTCTCTACCCCGCTCACCTCTTCTTCCCTCCTTTACTTGGCCGCTGGTAGTGGCAACTCACCGCCACCACCAAAGCCAATGGATGCCCACTCTACCTCCCCCACTTAGTCCCAGCCCTACACTCTCCTCTCCTCACCTTGAGGCAGTCACTGCTGCCACCCCTCGTCACCGTTGGCAGCTGCAGCCGCCTCCATCGTCGCCAATTCTATCTCGAATCATTGTGAGAGCCCTTCCCTCCTCCAATTTTATTTTTTTAATTCATTTTAATCACTGTTCATATCATCCATAATTTTTAAGAATTGTTTATGATTTTTGTTAATATATTAATTTTGTAATTTCATGATAATTGCTTGTGATTAATAAATTTCTTATGTAATTTAACGATTGATAGGGAATAATAATTATTCAAATCACTCAATTATGAAATTAAATATACTATTAATGATGTTTAAAATTGTGAAGTTGTGTATTAATGTTATGATTGTGTAAGTTAATCATCTAGTTGGTTAGAAAGTTAATTCATGATGGGGATTGAAAGTGGAATATCATAATTAGGGTTTCTAAGCTAATTCGATGAAAAACATCATAATTAAGGGTACTAAGCTAATTAGATGTAACATATTATAATTAGGGTTACTAAGATAATTAAGTGTAGAATTACTTATCATTGACACAACCACTATTTAAATTTATCAAGATATGTTCCAATAGGGATTGGTGACCAATTATTCATCAATAGATGCTAATGAGGAGCATGTTTAATTGTCGATGCTAGTTGAATACATAAATAATTGTGAATTACAAACTATTTTCCTGTGTGGCTAGTTATACTTTTGTTAGTAATATTCATTTAATTAGTCATTACTTCTTTACTATTCATATTGTTTCATGTGATATTACTTAGAAAAAATTTTAGCTCCGCTCGGGAGCGACGCGGTGGAGACGCCGTGCGTCTCCACCGTCGATTCCCTGGATGATCGACGGTGGAGACGCACGGCGTCTCCACGCGTGCGGGCTAAATATGGTTCTATTACTTATTATTTTTGATATAGTTGTATCATTACTCTATCTAATTGATCATGTTATCTTTTGGATGTTGTGTATCATGTTTGACTTTGGTGCTACAGTTGTGATTATATTCATATATATCCATTTCATACATTCATCATATACTTAGCATGGGCATTAGTGTGTAGTTTTGTTATGTAGGTACGGAGTAGAAGCTCGTCGTCTAGGCATGAGACCTCGCTTGGAACTTCTATGAGGTCCGTAGGACTCACCTTTTGATTTGTTGTTCTATTCCATCATAGTTTTTTTACAAATCATAGGATGTGGTGCATGATCATTTTTTTAGATCCTATTTAACACAGGCCATTTAAACATAATGTTTTCTAGAATTAAGAACCCTCGAGGATGAGATCCCTCGAGTTGTTTTTGAAAGTTCTGATTCACAACAAGTTGCCTTTGGGCCTATTTATATAATCCCCTTCCCAGCGTTATAAATAAATGTTTTGTTCAATTTTCTTGTGAGCCAAGAGAAGGAGGAACCAACTTATACATACCGTGGGAGGGCGCATATATGAGTCACATGGGGCTCTCCAATTTGTGAGAGGGCTCGAGTTTCAGTGTCTATGAGGTAAAGCGCATGTCTAGACGTGTGGTATCAAAAGGTACTGAATGCTATTACCTGAGAGTACTTGGCCTCTGTACTCTAGGCCAGGAGAAATGTGGAGGATTGGAGTGGGCTTAGGATACTGGTTTTCCTGAGAGTGGGACTTATGAGAAAATGCTAAGAGAGGCATAATGCTAGTTAAGTTCAAGATGTTATCTGAAGTATACCTTGATGTCTCCTCAGTAGTTGCCCTTTTGAGTGTTCAAAGGAAGTTATATGAATGTCTATTTTACATGAGAGTTAACTCTCATTTGCCACTTTGATATTTAGTTATTCCCGGACTAGTGACAACCATTGCTGATGGTTTCTATTATTTATGTAGGTGAGGATCAAGAATATGAAATGTCAACCTCAACGGAGGAGCAGCGACTGCTTAATGCACACACGGATTTGGCGCTATGTGTTTGGATTGTTAGTTTTGTTTATGATGTATCATTTTGTAATGAGTAGCTTCATGTTGAAATGACGATAATATTTTTAAACTGATATAACAACTGTGATAGATATGGCGAATAGATGGGTTGAGACCTCGTCTATGTCTTTGGTTTTGTTATTGTAACAATTTTGGTGTGTTATGAAATGGTAAACTTTGTATTGTGTTATGGTATATAATTATATTGTTGTTTGACAGGTTGACCACGTATTATACTTTTAGGGGAAATTCTTTCCTTTCTATTCTAAAATTCTATAAAAATTTTATCGTAATTTAATCAAATTTGAATAGGATTACTTGTTATGACATTCATGTACCTTTCTCTTAGGGTATCGTAATTTAATCAAATTTTCGGTAATTGCAGACTCCCTACAGTAGCGTAGATGCATATTCACATTACTTGGCATGTTTTGGTGTTACAAATGTTTCTCTTTTTTAAATTATTTATGTATTTATTCTTTATTATTTATTTTTACTTATTTATATATATTTGTCTATTACAAAGAATGCTTTTATAATTATTTATTATTATTGATGATGTATTTATTTGTTGATATTATTCTTTTTCATGTTTATCTTATTTAAGTTGATTAATTGATTAATTATTATTTATTTGCTCCCTCGCGTTATTATTTATACGTGTTTAGTTGTATGTTCGTATATTTGATATTTATATTAATATTATTCATGATTAATTGTTATTAATTATTTATTCCATTATATATTTATCGATTTACTTATTCGTGTATGCGTTAATATTTACTCGTGTTTAGTTACATATTTTTTGTGTTAATTATATTATTATCGTTATTTATGAATAGTGTTTTATTTATTTTAGTTTTTATTTTTCATCCATATATTTATTAGTTTATTTTTTATTTATTTTTAAAGACGTTTAAAATGTTGTTTATTATTTATTATTTTTCTTGATGTTACTTTCCACTATTATTTTAGTATTTTTCTTTTATTTATTTGACTTATTTATTTATTTGTTTGTTTATTGCTTACACGTGCCTCATTTTATGAGTGGTTCCGTAGTAGGTTTCAGAGTTTGAACTCGCATTTAAAGTGCTAATACACTTGGAGCTTGGACCGCAAGTCCATTCAGACTCTTCTCAGATTTATCGCTTATTCTATTGTGGATTTGATTTCCAGATTATAGGATGTGTTAAGTAATTGCTTTATTAGACACCACTTAACACAGGCTATCTAAACGTATTTTACTTCTCCTTGAGGATAAGATCCCTCAAGTTGTTTTTGAACTTAGATCCACCTCTCGTTATTTTTAGGCCTACTTATATAATTTCTTTTCCAGTCCTATATATAGTTTTTATCAAGTGAGCTGAAAGGTGGTGAATTTGACTTTGCGTATACTATGAGCGGGAGCCTGCGCAAGTTGTAGTGGGCTCTAGATTAATGAGAGAACTGTTTCATTCTGGAAGGATCCTGACATCTCTATGTCTTGAGCTTCCTCACCCCGAAGAGGCGTGGAGTAGCAAGTACTGATATGTCCAACGCATGTCTACATTTATGTTATCAAAGGGTACTGAAGGCAACTGCCTTAGAGAACTCGGCCATGGTGCTTTTGGCTAGGCGTTATATGGAGGTTTGGAGAGGGCTTAAGTTATGTCTTTTTTCCCAAGAGTGGGACCAGTTATTGATGAGAAGCATTTACCGAGAGTGACACAACACCAATTTAGATTGGGATGCTATTGAGTCTGCAGCTTGATGACTCCTCAGTAGATGCCCTTTGTATGTTCCGATAAAGATTATATATTGTTTTCCTTCCTTGTGGGCCACTTACCAGTTTCTACTAGTTATTTTCTGGACTAGCGACATTCGTTGCTGACATTTTTTTCATTATATTTATAGATCTTTTGATCTTGTGTATTGGGTTGGCTTTTGTGGAAGGACAGATAGGTGCTATACATACTTGTGCTCAACGCACCGTTGTTTTCTTTCGTATTTTTATCTATTCTTACTGCATTTCTATGCATAATTAGTAACGTCCTCTATTTTCGAGACGCCAAGAGGGTTGTTTTGATCTGTTTATTGTTCGAGTTTTACAAATTAATTGATTTAGACATGACTCAACTTGATTGCAATAGTTTTGATTCAATTTTTAGGTGAATTGGAATCGGGGTGTTACAGTTTGGCCCATCCAAAAAATCGTCCATTTAAGTCCATTCAACGAAACTTTAGGTATGCGATTTTTCACTAAAGGTACATGTAACCCAAAACCTTAATTAAAGGGTATCTAATAAAGTTCAATAGTTCATTAAGAAAGATAAGTAAGTTAATTATATCACTTTGTGTATGGATGTCTTGAGGCTTTGTCTTCTTTTGCATGTCATGTTGGTCAATGAGTGATTAGGATTTTCCTTCTCACTTGGTAGGATGCATGGAGAGAACTCATCGAGTTCAGACGAGAAGCTCAACTCATTCAGGTCTGTAGGACTCTTCTACTTCACCTATGATGGACTCCCTCAGTGTCGAATTTTAACTAAGTTTTAGACGTTGGATGATGTCGGCGGCATTTTTATCGAATCCCTTCGATGTCGGGCTATTTAGCCTAGTTTTTTACAGTTTAATAAGATTACAAGAATGAGATTCCTTATTGGTTTTCGAAATGAAGATCCATAAACTTATTATATAAGACCTTTCATAAGTTTATAATATAAGTACATGTAATTTTATGGTTTTTATTAAGAAGAGAGTGAATGATACAGAGATATGAAAAAATACACTAGTACATCTTTACACCCTAAAGTAATACATTGTACGAGGATATTGCATAATGTAATATATTTTTTAAAAATTGTGGCACTTTGGTTCCAGATCATTTGACTACCGTAGCGAGTGATATATAAAAGATGTGAGACATAGGCTTCTTTTGTATGATATATTTATTATCTTGCATGTGAGCCAACCCTTTAATTATAATATCTTTGCTTACCATCTAATAAGATTTTTTGAAATTTTATAATATATTCGTGCCGTTGATATTATTTTGGAACAGATAATCAAACTTTCATTATTGATAATTTATATATATATAGAGAGAGAGAAAGAGAGAGAGAGAGAGAGAGAGAGAAAGAGAGAGGAGTGCTATGGTGCATTGCAAGTTTTTGCAGCGCACCATACGCTACTGAACGAGAGCCGTTGGATCAAAATCTAGCAGGTCTCGTTCATCCTCCAATTTTTATAGATTTACAGACCCGATTGCCCGCCCTAACCGGCCCTCCCACCGCCTCGCGACCGTGGCCTCGCTCCCTGCTGGCGGCCCCGCCCTCCACCCCCCTCCCCCCGCACGGCCACTGCCCACTGCCGTGGTCCCCGCCCCCAGCCGGCACCCTACAGCCACCGCCAACCCCCCCCCTCTCCGCCATCGCCCGATCTGCGCCCCTTCCGCCCCTGCCCCCCCCCCGGCTGGCGCCCCTGCCACCCCCTCCGCCACAGCTTGGGGCGGTGGCGGAGGGGGTGGCAGGGGTGCGCCGGGGGCGGGCGGGCGAGGGGCGCAAATGGGCGGTGGCGGAGAGGGGAGGGGTTGGCGGTGGCTGCAAGGTGCCGGCTAGGGGCGGGGACCACGGCGATGGGTGGTGGCCGGGCGAGGGGAGGGGGTGGAGAGGCGGGGCCGACGGTAGGGGACGAGGCCGCGGCAGCAGGCGGTGGCGCGGTCATGGGCAGGAGGGCCAATTCGGGCCGGACAATCGGGTCTGCAAATCTAAAAAATGGGAGGATGAACGAGAGCCGCTGGATTTTGATCTAACGACTCTCGTTTAGCAGCATGTGGTGCGCTATAAAAACTTGGAACACACTATAGTATTTTCCAATATAGTAGCTAGCTCTGATCCAATGCCTCCCATGGCATCTTCCATGAGCAGCTCCAAAGCCCCGCATTTGAGCTTCTCCTGCCACCAAAACCATCCCACAAGC
The DNA here is from genome assembly GCA_033002965.1 of Piper betle. Classification (NCBI taxonomy): domain Eukaryota; kingdom Viridiplantae; phylum Streptophyta; class Magnoliopsida; order Piperales; family Piperaceae; genus Piper; species Piper betle. The sequence goes on along the minus strand of JAURVB010001210.1, from coordinate 8,656 downwards.
AAAACCCAGATGCAGTAGTTGTTCGCCAGCGACAAGATCTGCTGCACTCCTCTTCCTTGTTGCAACCCATCTGAGGCTAAGCAGAGAATTGCTTGTGCCCCTGACTTCACTGGCCAGAGAACGAAGAAACATAAAGGTCATCTCCATTGAAGAGTATGCCACCAGCCATGAGTTTTTAAGCCTCATCTTTCATGTTTGTTTCTTGATTGTTTGTCCATTGTGATTGTCAGTCCAAATAGGTTTTTTTATGTTGGAAATTTGTGTAAATGCAAATTCATGTGGTCTGTTTTGTTAATTTCTTCTATTTATGTTTGGAACATGCAATTAACTGCCTTTTTATCGTTTTAGTGATCTGCAATGTTGAAATGTTTATTTTTGCTGTTGCAAGGGCACTTAATTTTTCTTTATATGTATTTGTTATTTGTTATCACAACTAATGAAGTTATATGTATGCGATGGCTTTTTGGCAAAAAGTGGTCTTATTATTCTTGCTAATTTTTATTTTTTCTCAAGTTTTCTTGGAGTACAATTATTTATTTTAAATCTAAAGAAGAGGTTAAAATCCAACTGTAATAAATTTTACTAAAAATGTTTATGTTTTCTATTGAGGTATATGTTTTAAGAGTAAAGGAAAATAGTTAAATATGAGTGTGGCTAATAGAGTAGTTGCATTTCCAGTTAAACATCTCTGACCTAAGATTTGGATTCATAATGCAGCTGATGGGTTGAAGTACTATGATTTAATTGAGGGCAAGGGTCCGAAAACTGACAAAGTTTCAACTGTCCAGGTTTACATTTCATGAGCTACAAAAAATTGAAACTGATACAAAATAAAATGGTGGGAGTATGTTTTTTAGATGTGTATTCTATTTCTCTTCATGATGTGGGTGCATTTAGACTGTTTATATCGTGGTAGTACTGATTTTTCTAGTTGGGAATCAAAACTTTTGGCAAGAAATCGGATTGTTGCTCAAGTAGCCTTTGAGAGAATTGTGTGTTTCCTTGTTTAATGTTTCTTTCTCTTCATAGGAGAAAAATATGATAATTTTTAACTGTTAACTTGATAACTGACATGAACAGATATTGTAAATTCTCTAAGAGCAATATTTGTTTGATAATTTCATATCCTTGCTATTATGCTGTAGTCTATGTGTGGGAAGATGTATAGTATACAATATTGTGATGGCTCAAGAAGGAGAAATGTAAGACTTCTCTCAAAATCACAAACATAGATTATGACAACAAGGAGAAGATTTGAAATTGTTTCACTTGAATCATGATATGAATGTTGCAAACTGACAGAGTATTGGGAGTCATGCCCGTCCTGTATTTTGATAGATCATAACAATGAGTATGAGTACTGTTGTGATATGATCATTAAGTTTACATTACAGTTATCGAAACACTATAATATTCAGAGCGTTGTGCGTCATAGTTGATCTATAGATCGTCTGAATTATATGCATTACTCTTTTAGCTAAGGAGGGTGAGATGCGAACACATTGCATTTATGCTTAAATCGCCATATGAACTCAAGGTTGGAGCACCGTCCGGCAAAGAGCGAAAATGAGACTTTGTTGACAATGCAAATGGCCTTTTTTCTACCCAAGTGCCTCCAATATATAGATTGAATGTGTCAGGTTGATTACATTGAGGCTCTTTTTGTTCTTGAAACACGCAGAACAATTATAAATTTCTTTCACTCCATGATTCAACAGTCTAGTCCAATCTTCATTTAATTAATCATTATATTTTAGTCTAGGAAGGAAAATATTTAGTTTCAGAATGGCTTTTTGTTCTTTGTGCTGAAAGAATATACCCTAATAATATATCCTAATGATTTAAATTAGTTATTTCTACTATATATAATGTAGATTGAATTTTAACTTCATTTAACTACCAAAAAATCTCTAGAATTATCAATTTTAGCACCATCCAATCTGAGCCAATTTCAAAGTCCTTCCTAAGGATGGACTATTTTTTACGTGGGCCTAGCCGTATAATTCCCATGCACAAACAGAAAGGCAGGGTACGTGCGATAGCGGATCAAAAATTATTAGGAATACATGCACTTGAATACAGTCTCTCAATAGATGTTTTCAATGTTATATCCTTTACTAACCAGATTTTCGGTCGGACGCCATGTATCCTATATAGGGTATGTTTGGTTCAACCGCGTCGAATTGGGCCCAATTGAATTTTGAAATCATAATTAAATAATTATATAAGACAAGAAAATTATTAATATTTACTAAAATTAATATAATATGGTGGTTTTTACAAAAGAATGGATTTCGGGATATAATTGTATTAAAAAATCGGATATGTATCAATGTAAAATTGTACGATGGTGCTAACAGTACTGGATTTATGAAGATATAAGGTAACGCCTAAACTGGCGACTGCGATACAAGTATGATTCGGTATTTAAAAGTTAAAATTATATCTATCAGACTCTTTCCCGTGCGGGTTCATGGGCTTGCCGATACGTGGGCCTATTTGGACAATTCATACACCCAATTTAAAAAAGGGCCCAAGCCCACTAAGCGAGGAAAACGCGCATTCCGTGGCTACACGCGCGTCTAGCCAAATTATACCAGCCAAAACAAGGTGAAGGGTCCCCCGTCTCCCGATCGCCGCCGTGCTACGGCGACCACTCCCCCCAAAAAAGGCTCACCCTTTGTCTCTGTGATCCTCCCCAATCTTCGATTCGGCGTTGGCGCGCTCCGATTTGGTGGAAACGGGCTTTCGCGCCGTCCGATTTGGTGAGGTTCTTGCAGTCATTTACATGTTGGGGTCGACGGATCATTTTTGTGATTTCTGATTCATTATATAAGTTTGATGCTTGTTCTTATGTGGGGATTGGTGGATGTGGGTGGGATTGGGGATTTGTGAGTTTAGGGGGTGGCCTAGGTTTTGAATTTGTTGCCGAGAATCAGCTGGTGAGGTTGAAATTGATGGTTGATTTTTGGTGATTTTTTATTCATTATTGTTTGTTGTTATGTGGGAGTGGGTGATTGTGGGCTGGATTGAGGGTTTTTTGAGTTTTGTGGAGAGCTTGTGTTGAATTTGCTGCTGGAAGCTAGCTGGTAAAGTTGACATTTGTTGTGGATGAGATTCTTGGTGTTTTCCTTGGTGAAAGTTTGTTGCTTTGGGGAAGTTTGGATTTTTCTTCTTCTTATTGTTTAGGTGCTGAGGTTGTGTTCTTTTAGCTGTTTTTTGTAATTTGAGTGGTTTTGCAGTGTGTTTGTATTGTGTATATGGGGAGAAGAGGTGGCGCTGTTAGTGGAAGTAAACGAAGACGAGCTGGAGATGGGGGGTCGGATGATTCTGATGAGGATTATGTGGTTGGGGATGAAAGTGCGGAGGAGTCAAATTGTTCTTCTTTAGTACCGTCGGACGAGGATGATGGGTCGGGTGCCTTCAGTGATATGTATGATAGCTTTGATGAAGAAACAGAGTTTGGTAAACCTCAAGCTAAGTGGCAGAAGGTGCAGTACTGTAAAGGAAAAAGCAAGCCAAAGATTTCAAAAGGAAACCTGGGGCGTCTAGGGCTGCATGCATCGTTGACATTGCCGATGATCTTGCAGGTGATGAAAATATCGAGGATGAAACTGATGATGAAGAATTTATTCCCGATGATGACGACTCATTTGATGATGATGAGGATGATGAAGGGGATTGTGACCGGCAAAAACTCAGGGCTCGTGGTCCTGTGATGGGGAATAAGACCTCGACCAAGAAGATTCAAAAGAAGAGGAAGTCAAAAGTGCCAAAGAAGGCTAGAAAGATTAGAAGAAGACTTGGTTCTAGGAAAATAGTTAGCTCTGACGAGGATTCTGACTTTATTGAAGAAAAAGAGCCAAAGAAAACTACAAAGAAAAAACACTTAGAAAGAAGAGAACAATTCAAGACACTGATTCAGATTCTGGGACTGGCCATCCAAGCTACGAGTATAATGTCTCAGAGGAAGAACGGGATTTTCTAAAGGAAGCTCAGAGTACTATGAACCTTATTTCTGCGAGATTGAGAAGCGCATCATCACAAAATGTTGTTGAAGTTGGTGGAGGTTTGAAAACACGGCGACATGTGCCTCTCGGGGAAAAGACAAACTACTGATTGAGGAGTTGCAGGTTGATATGGGAAAGCAAGTATGTGGAATCTGCCTGTCAGAAGAACGTGATAGAGTAGTTCGTGGAAGGTTGAACTGTTGTTCTCATTATTTCTGCTTCACCTGTATTATGGAATGGTCGAAAGTGGAATCTCGATGTCCACTATGCAAACAACGGTTTGTAACCATCAGCAAAGAGGCAGAGTCTGACCTAGGAATCTCTCTCAGAAAGACTGTGATAAAGATACCACGACGTGACCAGGTATCTTCTTGTTTGACACATAAATCTGTGCTCGGTGGTAGCGTTTTGGAATATGTTCTGAAGGTCTTACTTTGGCATGATTGTTTTTGGCAAAACTGTCTGAATGGTGAAGTTATTTTAAATCCATAGCATTGGACTTATTCTCCTGTTTAAATGTTCTGATTGAACTGCTCTGTTGTTACTATGAAGCTTGTGTAAAGACTTTAGCTTCTAAAGCATTATTTGGTCAATCAATGAGAAAATTATCAGCATTTAGTTTACCTGTTTTTTTTCTGAGTCAAATACTGATTTTTTATCTGCAAGAAGTCTAAAAGATTTAAATGTATGTACTAATATCAAGTTGGAATAGTTTGACTAAAATTGATTTTGCTAGCAGCTTACTATTAAACTTAAATTTGACAGTCAAATGAATATCTTGGCTTTCCTTTTGCAGGTATATCGACCATCAGAAGAAGAAATAATGAGTTTTTTGAATCCTTATGATAATGTTGTATGCATTGAATGTCAACAAGGTGGGGATGACGAACTCATGCTGCTATGTGATATATGTGATTCACCTGCACACACCTACTGTGTTGGCTTAGGTAGGGAGGTACCTGAAGGAAATTGGTACTGTGAAGCTTGTCGGGCTTCTCACCGGGATTCCACGACTTTACCCCCACAGAGTATGCTTGATCAATCCAGGAGGGAGAATACGGCAGGCACTGGTTCTGCTGATGGTAGAAGACCTGTGGGTGTCTTTGATCTGAATATACCCTACGAACGGACACCACAGGAGTCACAAGAGCAACATGTCTCACGCGATAGTTTCTTCTCATCTGGGAACCCTGTTAGGGAGGCACTTGATGCTGCATCACCTATATCATCAACTGTTTTAGGAAGGCGTAGATTACGTTTTAGGATACACAATTTACTTTCAGCTAATATGATGAACAGCATCTCTGAAGTGCCTAATTCCAATTTAGCAAGCAATGTGTCGAATGGGGCTGATTTTGCAAGTGTTCGGGACAGTATTAATTTAACTTGGAGCATCGATGGAGGATCTCATCGGATGGATATTTCTTCTTTTCCACAAGAAACAAGTGATCTTGCCTGTGAAAATTCAGGTTGTTTGTGGAAAGAAGAAAATAATGGTTCAGTTGAGACTTTATCTAATGGTTTGAACTGTGAAAGGTTGAAGATGACATCAGGGAGAGTTTATCCAGCTAGCACAATATCACGAACTGATCCGCGAAACAGTTCAAACAGTAATTTTATATTCAGGCATAATCTGTATGCAAATACTGGAGGATGCGATGTCCTTTTGGATGAAGGCATAAAGAAGCAAATTCAGTTTTTGGTGAAAAGTCACATGGAGCGCATATCTAAAGATTTCAATTTGGGTATGTTCTCTTTTGCATCCTTGTCATTTTGACCTCTGCATATTTCAAAAAATGCTGATTGGTTTTAACTATAAATATTTTTATGGCTGCATTTAGCTTCTAGCAGATTCATACTCAAATATGTTTTTCGTTTTACTCATGGAATTATTCATGCATGTGAATCTGTCTAAGGGCATTTCCTAAATTGACAAAGGAAAAATATTTGGAATATTATCTAGCAATTTGGTAATACTCTAGTATTTATTAGTGGAGTGGTTAAAGATGTAACGCTGAGAATTATCCTTGTTCGTAGGACTGATTGTCCTTGTACTAAAACCTAGTCGCAAAGGTCTTAGTGTTTCTATTGTCCTTGGACTAGCAGCCTTTTGCTTTGAAAAGTATAATTAGTTATATTTACATGTGATTTTACTTACTGTTATTCTGGTGCAAGAATGCAATTTATGTTATTATTTAGTTTAGAATCTATGCAATTTATTTATGTATATATGATCATTGTTTTTTTGAAGATTATAACAATTTCAAGGAGATTGCTCGATGTTCAACCCACACAATTCTGGCTGCCTGTGGGTTTGATCATCAAAGGAGCATTATCATTCCAATTGATCCTCCACGTTGTGCCCACTCTGAATTAGTGTATGATCAGAGTACCAGAATTTTGAAGGATTGTTGTTCAAATTGTTTTAATACCTTTGTGAAAGACGTTGTCTTGAGGACCGCCAAGTTGAAGGCCCAGTAGCCGCCACTGTGATTATTATGAGGTTGCATAGTCGACATTGACTGTACTGTACCCACAAATTCGTCCATTAGGCGGGCATTCCACTTCTGATGAAGAAGAAAGATTCATATTCATTTTTCCTTGTAAAACACCGGCAATTCTGCACATTTTCTGTTCAGAAATGCGGAACAGCCTGCCGTTGATTTTTTCCCCGTTGAATGATTCAAAATTTTACATAAATTGATAAATAAACTTAACAGCTCAAGCCTGTTTTATACCTGTTTCATCATACGCACAAGGATGTAACAAATTGTGGAGGTTGTTTTGATTATCTGGGTTTAATGATGCCTTTTAATTTAGGTTTTGATTTATTTTAATTTATTGTTTTTCCCAAATATATTAAATTATTATTGAAACTCAGGTGAGTTAAGTTATGTTCAAAATTGAACAAGGATTTGGGTCGAATTTGAGTTAAACACGAGTAAGTTTGAATTTTATTAATATATAATTTTTTTGTATAATTTAAAATAAAAGTAATTATGAAAGTTTAAATTATTTAATTTTAATTTAATTATAAGCTAAAAATAATATATTCGGGAACATTGTCTATATATTAACATATAAAATTATCATATATTTATTATTTTTAAAACTTATATGAATGATTATATGAAATATATATAATATATTATATTTAATATAAAATATTGAATTTCGAATCAAATTTAAGTCAAAGGGAGACGTGCTTGTGCTTTTGTTTGCTTGATTTAAGTCAAAGTTCGATTCAAATGACCGGAGCAAATTCGAATTAGATCGACTAATTAGTGCCTTATTAAGAATACGTAATAATTAAGTAATACATATTAAGCGTAATTTGAGACGAACTGAGATTACAACCCCCCCCCAATCCGGATTCGGACAAATCCGCATCTCTTCCACCATCTTCTTCGTGCCCGCCCCACCAAACCCTCTCCGCCTCCGCCAGCGGCGGCCTCGCCTGAACCCTAGCTCGTCCGCCACTCCGGCGGGCCGGCTGGCGACCCAATCTCTTTTCTTGCAGGCGAAGTAATTCGTAGCCGGGACGGTGGCGGCGGAGTCGCCGGATCCGAATAACAAACAGTGGCCGCCATTTCCAACCTCCCCACAGGTACCCTTTTCCCGCTGGAAAGAGCCCTCTTTTTTCACTCCTCTTGGTTGCAATTGAAAGTGCTCCTACTTTGTTTGAATCAAACCTTCTCGGTTTGTTTGAATTTCTCTCTCTCTTTTTTTAATTATGTAGATTGTTGGGTAGTGGGATGTTGAGAGCCGGTTGTGGAATGTGCTTGAGTTTACTGTTTGTTGTGAGGTAATTCCAGGTTGGCAACTGTAGGAGTATAGAGTTTCTTTGGAGAATTTATATCTTCTTAATAAGCTCGCTACTATTTACTGTTGTCAATAGCAAGCTCTGAGTTAAAAATAACAATGCGTATGTGATGAGAACGAATTTCATTTTGTAAATTATAAGGAAGAAATGGGGGAGAACATGACGAAATGAAAGAAAAAGAGAGACGAAATCAAGATTGGGGAACGGAGGCAGGGATGATAGAACTTTACTAATCTATTGCTTACCTTTAATGTAACCATGTTTCTCCTGTGTTTCTCACAGTAACTACCCATTACAATATGCACGTCTCAAACCCTTCTTGAGAGAACTTTGTCCCCTAAAGTTGAAAATTTAAAGCTCAAAACTAAACTACCAAACGCTAAAATATTACGAACATAGACTACAAGCATAAACAAAAGTCTAAATTCGGTATCCTAGACATTCTTCATGACCTCCTCTTGCTTCTTGATTTAAATATGAATCCCTTTTTTTCCAATGAATCTTCAAGCCAAAACTTATATATGGAGTTTGATTGTAAGATCCCATTTAATTAATCTCTCATCCAATACGTACGTTGTTAAGATTCAGTTCATATAGTGGGGTTGTGCCTATAATTCTTCAACTTCGGTTAACCACTTTTTAAGAAATAATTTAGCCTATCATGTTACACTTGAGCCAAGTTATTATAAATATTCAAAGTAGACTCGAAATTATGTTGGATGGTGGGCTGGAGTGGACATAGACCAGGCCCTTGGGCCGAGAAAGGATTTCGATTGGAATTCTCTAAAAATTGGTAAATTGTAAGATCCCATAAAATTGGTTC